>JXPQ01000340.1:47406-62379 GCA_001014675.1 Ephydra gracilis
AACAGTTTTACGGCGGTGTACCGCGCATCCAGGCGTCTTGTAGTAGCTGCTGCGCTCAACGCTGATTCGGTCTTCTTTTTCTACAAATATCATTGCTTTATTTGCGAATCAAGCATCTTACAACAATCAATTATAATGGTATTGTGAGCAACTTTTATATGTTGGTTTTATGTTTAGAGATAGTACGCTTTTACTGAATAGCTAACTGGCCCCGTAGTAACACCTCGTTTGCAAAAATAATTTAATGTGTGATATCCAGGCTGAACTTAATCCTGGAGCATGATGAAAAGAAGTTCTTTAGCCGTTCAAAATTGTTATTTTTTATTTCTGCGGCTTCTCGTTTGCTAGAGTCTTTGCATATTATCAAAATGTATTTTGTCATGTTATTATTAACTATTAAACCCCTTAGCATGCTGGTCTAAACTCGCTTTAACCAGGGTGAATGTTGTCTCTATCTTCGGCGTACGCATACGGAATCATGCTTTTATTAAATATGGTAGCAAAGTATTTTAAATTCGCAGCATATGTAAAATTCAAGGGTCACAGAACAGAATGTCAGCTTTTCTAAAGCCACGTTCGTCATCAAAGCCAATTAGAAAATTTTAGAACCTTATGCGGAATGACAACCTCAGGCATGATTTGATTGTCATAGGAAATTCAAAATCGGTGATACAATTGATGATTTGCTTCTCTTGGATGTGTTTCCAGATTTGACGCAATGTAAAAATCGCGTCGTTGGTTGATTTTCCAGATCGGCAAGCGTACTGCATAGATACCAACACTTTTTCGCATACGGTTTCAATCTTTCACACAGGACAGTACTTTATAGGAGATTCGGAAGCTTCTTTTCTAGAGGAGGTCTTGCATACACTTCATTAACTCTGCCACCAGCTTTGTGCTGTTTTGTTGACACGCCACTTGCACCCATAAAAGTGATGTATTTGAAGCCATTGTTGTGGCTGGGCTTGCAATATTCCGTCATGCGTTTTATTNATATTCAGTCATGCGTTTTATTTTGAGAAAGAATTTTGAACCTTAATTTCTGCTGCTTTTCTAAACAAAATATAAAATGATTATTTTCTTGACGATTGATTCTTAATATCTAACATCAAATATTTAAATGGCAAATTTAATTTTAGATTAATGATGGCTCAGCGCTATAATTGAATATTTTTCACCACTGAAAATTAATACTCGTAATAAAATGAGTATGGTGAATACAAATGTTTGCAAATACTCACCATTGCTTAGAAATTGTTTTATTGCTTCTGCTACATTGTTGCGGCTGGGTGTACACTAACTATCCTCTGTGAATATATTGAATAATTCGGGATATCACACACATTTTTATTGACGGTTGAAAATGGAATTATTGAAAAGAATTGTGGCCAATGCCTTATGGAAAAACTTTTTGCTGGCAATTGTTGATAAAAGTCTGCTACTGTTTTCCAACACTTCATGCTTCACACAAATTATCAGCTGAGAGTTAAATAAATTCGCGGGCTGCATGCGTGATTATATGTTTAAAAATTTATCTAATTTGAAGAATACGTTTGTTTCTCCATTAACTACGGTGAAAGTCGCGGAAGCATTCACAAAAATGCACAAGTCGCCATTGCTTTCTGGTAAACTTAGAGTTGCGGCGACTGAACTAAATTTGGACTTGACATTGCTGGGCGGACAAAGTTTTAGGTAAAGCGGTGTTAAATTAATTAAACATCGGAGTAAAATTCGATTTCAGATGGGCAAAGGTAGAAAAAGAGGAACCGGAATGGCATGGTGTTGCATTCGGGACTTATTGGGTGCTGCAGCAAACTCCAAATGCCATTGATTTTCGGGCATATCCATCGGAGCCTATATATCAAGCACAAAATTTAAATGCACAGTATTTTGAGTTAATGCTCAGCAAGTACTTGCGCTTGGATTTTAATTTAACATCATATTTAAAAAAGTGGAAAACAGCACATACACATTTTGCAAATCTATCAAATAACTTGAAAGCAGTTCGTGTTTTGGATCAGGAACCGCTCGAAAATATTATATCGTTTATCTGTAGCCAAAATAATAATATTAAAAGGTTGTGTTGGTTTCTTAAGTAATCTTCATATAATTAATGTTATGATATGGTTGCAGAATTTCCACAATGATTGACTGGCTGTGTGCAACTTATGGCTTAAAAATTGACACATTTCATGGGGGGACTGCATATGCTTTTCCTACGCTGGAAGCGCTTAGCAAAGAGCAAGAGGTACGCAGTTAAATTTTAATTAGAGCTTAACATGATGTGTATAAATATTTAGCTGGAAAGCAGTTTGCGTGCAGCCAAATTTGGATATCGTGCTAAGTTCATTGCCCAAAGTGTACAGAAAATCAGCGAGAACGGTGGTTCGGAATGGTTTGCAAAATTGCGTAACTCTACATTTGAGGAGGCCCGTTTGGAGCTAGTCACCTTACCAGGCATTGGTTTTAAAGTAGCCGATTGCATTTGTCTAATGTCGCTAAATCATCTTGAAGCCGTACCCATCGATACACACATTTTCCAAGTTGCTCAGCGGGAATACATGCCCGAACTGGCTGATGCCAAATCTGTAACACCTAAAATATATGACGACGTAGCTAAACACTTTCGCAAGGTGTATGGTGCATATGCTGGTTGGGCACAAACTGTGCTATTTTGCGCTGAACTACCGCAATTTCAGTCGAAAACTGGTAAACCTGATAAAAAGAAGTTGGCGAAGAAACAGCGCAAATGAAAATGCTTTCATTTTGTAAGTAAATTTAAGTCTATTTTATTTGATAGGTTTTATAAAAAAGCGTACAAATTATAGTTTGTAAAATAAAGGACAAAATAATTTATAAGCTTGTAGCTTCTTCTGATTACTTATTAAAAATAAGTATTTCATTAAGTATATGTTAAATCTCCATTTGAACTTGTGTAAAGCAATCTTCAATTTTAGAAAAAACACTTGTACTGTTGGGGCTTTTTGCGGCACTCTGCAAAGAAACAAATTATTGATTAACTTCATAAATTGTAATTGAATATAAGCGCAATACAAATTAAATTTTGTAGATGTCAATTAATGAATTTTTGTTTTATTAACTGTGCGTTGCTATTACATGGATTGCTAAAAAATCATTGGTGGCTCACAGTGAAATTTTTTTGTTTTAGGACATTAATGCTCGTGGCACACATATGAACTTCAAGTATTGCTTTAAAAAGTGGAGAATGGTTCGCTTAAAATGCCATGCAATTTGTCTTGAAGTTACAATTTAGCTTGTTACTACTTTATAGGAGTTATTAGTCCTGTACATTGTGAGTACTCATGAAAATTATTGTATGCTCATTAAAAAGCTTCGCTCTTTTCAGTTGAAACGGCATAGTCATACTTGCTGTCTACGAAGCGTTTGTTGCGCTTGCCAGGATTAAGGTGAGTATTACTTACATTATTAAAATCAAAATCCTATTTGGCAATATTCCACAAACAATTAAGTGAAACGCACGTCGAGCTCTGAAGTCAAAATCAAAGTTTGACAAGGCACAAGAAGACACTCAAAAACTTTTATTGCAATGCCTTTATTTGGTAAATTTAAGCTTAATAGCTTAAAAGTAAGCACATTAACCTCCACCATGTTGTGTTTGGTCCTCCTCGGCGTTTTGCAATTTTTTGTCGCCTTGCGCCTGCGTAAAATCAATTGAAAATAAATGCTGCATATATATTTACACGTATATTGCCTCACTTGATACTTGCGGTGCTTCGAGTCTTTATCTGTCTCCGGTGGACTTTCTGAACCGTCCGTGGTTTTGATGAATGAGGAAAAAAATGATGAGAAGCTTGAGCCATTCATGTCGTCACTGCTACCAATGCCTTCATTGTTTTGCTACAATTTCAGATTTCAGATTTAATTAGCGCCTACATTTTTTCAATTGATCATGTGTCGTTTACCTTAGCACTATTTGTTTTTTTATCCGATGTATAATCGCCCATTAACGAATGTATTGGTGAATCGTCAATGTCTTTTTTTGATGTATCTGAAGGTGCCTTAAATATAAAGCGAATAAAAGAAAATTCACAAGTGACAAAAGTTAATCAATTTGCTTTAAGAAAGTTGATATAAATTACTTCGATTATATGATATTGTGCTGAATTGTATTTATTAAGTTTTGATTCTTTGAAAAAAAAAAAATATAATTCAAATAATTGCGTCGTCTTCGAAGTAGGCGCTTAATCGAAATCGACAAAACTATTTTTAAATGAATTTTCTTGAATCAAATTCAGTTCTCGTATAGAATTTTTTTTTTTTTCGTTTTATAAAATTAAAACCAGTGCCTCGAAGTGGTAATGTGATATTACTAATTGAATCTTTTTGACCAAAAATCGGCAGCGTTGTGCAAATTCCCTCAAATTTGGATACACGTCTGTCAAATTTGTGCGTTTTTGCAATCGCTTCTTCTTCGATATCTTTTTTTACGTTCTGAACTTCTCTTATGAACGCCGAATATTTATTTTTAATCGCGTTTGACTTGATTCTGTCCGGTTTCATTTCAATTGGCCGATGCCATTCCGTAACTTGCTAGTTGATTCCATATCAAACTCGAAAACCNCATTCCGTAACTTGCTAGCTGATTCCATATCAAACTCGAAAACCCATGCCTAATCAACACCTATAAATGAGTTTTCTGAATATGCTATAGAAATTGTTCAATGCTAGCAAGTATTCAGAAACCTTTACGCAATTGTGTTTGAGTTGAAGAAAGCCTTTCGAAACTAGTCGTGCTGGAATGCATTTCACTCCCAAGAAAATCTTTTAAAATGCTTTTAGCTGATTAGTGAAACATAGAGATTATAGCGGCTATCTCTCGCAAACTCAAATATAAATTTGTAATTCCCTGACGGACGCAATATTAACTGCAATCGAAGACGTAGAGGTCCTAACACAGCTACCACATTTCTCCCCCTTTTGAAAGCGCTGTGCCACGCATAGTATGCGCTAATCTACACAAGCTTTTGATAAAGTCTAATCAACACAGGTCAAATCCTAAACGAAATTCAATTTGTAATGCAAAGTTTGAGCGCACGAATTTTGCCGATATTGTTATAAATGCTAAAAATCGTTAAACACTGGAGATGTACTTACAAACTTAAGAGATTGTGCTCAAATTTAATGTCAACAAATTTCAGTGATCTCTGTTAGTGGGAATTTGAATTAATCAATTCCCGCTACTTTTTTGACAAAATTTATATATATGTGATAACTTGATTATTTTGAAAATATCAAATTATTGGAATTTTATTGAAAACCCCAATTTGCTGCGTAAATATATCAATTCTCAAGCTCTCTTAATTTCATTTCAACCCATTACAAACGACAAGTTATGAATAATATTGTAACTAGGTATATTAAACACACCATCGCACTTTTAAAACAGAGCGAGATAAGGTTTAACGATTTAAGGCAGCTATAATTCTAATTATTATTATAATGTGAAATTGTTACCATGCAATATATTTATTACTTTATCAGCCTCAATCGGCATTCACAACTTATTTAATGGGGGTTGCTTAATTATTACTTGTTTATGATTAGATAATTTTTCGTGTTAATTCCGAATATGTTGTACTGCATTAGTCGAGTAGTAAAACTAGTGCAACTTATCATTGTGACCAACTTCTAGTTTTCTGTCAAATACTATATACTCATATTGAGGTACGCCTGGACCATTATAGTTCATTTTAGCCCCTCAATACTGAAGTTAAATATCCTTTTTTATTTTGAATTATAACTTTAAGTCATAGCTATCGTTTTAACAAACTGAGTTGTAAAAATTCGGCAAAATATTTTTAACAATTGCTTCAACAACAAGACACCGTAATTAACTGTACACCACGCACGTTTTCATTCAACCACTTTCATTATTTCTATAGCAACTAAATTATGAAGTGTCATTTGCTAATGCCTTACAACGAAAGTCAAACGTGTTACTGATATCGGAGAAGAGTACTTTCTTTTGAAGAATAAAGCATTTAACAGTGCTAAATGGTCAATAAATGGCTTTGAAATTTATTGATTCCGTGCAAGACACTAATGTTAACTGATAAGTGATAATCACCTTTGTAGTAGTCTGAAATGGCAAACAAAAAGTTTGGAGTGTGAAGAAGTTTAGTGACAAATTCATTGCCGACTTGAAACATTGCATACCACGTATGAACTTACTGGTTTGTAAAAGTCAAAGTGATTTGAGTTTCGAATTTTCTTACGTTTTATGTTGTAGTGACCAACAAAGATCAGGAAAGTCTTCTGATATCAGATGACAAGAGCTAACTAAACTTATTGAAGGCACTTTTCAATAAAATGCTGAATGGTACGAAATTTTGAAATATTACGCTGATCCCAGCAGCCGAATGAGAGGAAGTGGCCATTACCATCTCATAGCAAAAATCCACCAAGACAGGCAATTTCGATGATCTCCCAGCCGAATTGAATAAAATTGGTGGCGAGATGCATGATTTCTTCTGCAAAATACGGTCTTAGCAAATTTTGCGGAGAGTTTGTCTAGCTTGTAACCTAAACATTCAGAGTATTATCAGCTTTGACACCAAGTATTACTAAAGGCTCAAGGAATTCAGTAAACAAACCTTATTTGCAGAGAAAAAAACCGGTATACGTACAAGTCGCTTATAAGTTCGTTTCTACTATGCGGCGCTTGTACATGGGCTTGATAAACTTGCTCTGGATATTTTTGAAAGGAAAATCTTACTTTATCGGAGATATAAAGGCTCAATGAGGAATTCAGTAAACAAACCTTATTTGCAGAGAAAAAAACCGGTATACGTACTAGTCGCTTATAAGTTCGTTTCCACTATACGGCGCTGGTACATGAGCTTGATAAACTTGCTCTGGATATTTTTGAAAGGAAGATCTTACTTTACGGAGATATACGATATTTTTTTTNTACTATGCGGCGCTTGTACATGGGCTTGATAAACTTGCTCTGGATATTTTTGAAAGGAAAATCTTACTTTATCGGAGATATAAAGGCTCAATGAGGAATTCAGTAAACAAACCTTATTTGCAGAGAAAAAAACCGGTATACGTACAAGTCGCTTATAAGTTCGTTTCTACTATGCGGCGCTTGTACATGGGCTTGATAAACTTGCTCTGGATATTTTTGAAAGGAAAATCTTACTTTATCGGAGATATAAAGGCTCAATGAGGAATTCAGTAAACAAACCTTATTTGCAGAGAAAAAAACCGGTATACGTACAAGTCGCTTATAAGTTCGTTTCTACTATGCGGCGCTTGTACATGGGCTTGATAAACTTGCTCTGGATATTTTTGAAAGGAAAATCTTACTTTATCGGAGATATAAAGGCTCAATGAGGAATTCAGTAAACAAACCTTATTTGCAGAGAAAAAAACCGGTATACGTACAAGTCGCTTATAAGTTCGTTTCTACTATGCGGCGCTTGTACATGGGCTTGATAAACTTGCTCTGGATATTTTTGAAAGGAAAATCTTACTTTATCGGAGATATAAAGGCTCAATGAGGAATTCAGTAAACAAACCTTATTTGCAGAGAAAAAAACCGGTATACGTACAAGTCGCTTATAAGTTCGTTTCTACTATGCGGCGCTTGTACATGGGCTTGATAAACTTGCTCTGGATATTTTTGAAAGGAAAATCTTACTTTATCGGAGATATAAAGGCTCAATGAGGAATTCAGTAAACAAACCTTATTTGCAGAGAAAAAAACCGGTATACGTACAAGTCGCTTATAAGTTCGTTTCCACTATACGGCGCTGGTACATGAGCTTGATAAACTTGCTCTGGATATTTTTGAAAGGAAGATCTTACTTTACGGAGATATACGATATTTTTTTTGAACCGTGCCTATGCAAATTATTTGGACTTGTTTTCAACAACATCAATGTCAAAAGTGTCCCTTTTTGCTGCGTTTTCTATTTTCAAGCATCTCGGCATGAATTTTTTGTTTGAGCTCGTGCATGGTCACCGGTTCTCTGGCGATAACTTTGCTTTTCAAATAACCCCATAGATATTCCGAAGGTGTTAAATATGGGTGGTCAGTGCATATCGCATCTATTCCAGGATATTTTCATTGGAGAAACTCAATTTTGTGTTTCGTAATTTAACATGGATCACCGACTTGATGAAATCAGTAGTCGTTAAGACGTTTTGAATGCAGTTGAGGGAGATTTTCATCGACTATTTCGTTTTCTCGTTAAAAAATTGCGTAATGATAATTTTGCGCAAATGGCCCGCCCAAACAGTCATGCAATGGTATTTCAAGTATGTCGTTATGATCTCCATTCCTCAAAAAAATTGTGAAATGAGCCTCGTCAGTTTTCGAAATTTGATTTCTAAAGTCAGTCTCATTATTAAGCTCGCCAGCGACTGTTTTGTGGTATTTCAAGTGACGGCGAATGGACAGTCGGCAATATTCCTTGGCTGAATTGTACTTAATATGAATACAAACACAAATGATCCTTCGAAATGCGTACCAAAGTGGTGTCACTGATGCCAAAATGCTGACAGCGATGCCGAAAGAACACGTCGGAGTACTTGGCAAATTTCTCTCTCTCTCTCTCTTTTTCTTTCTCNTCCTTCGAAATGCGTACCAAAGTGGTGTCACTGATGCCAAAATGCTGACAGCGATGCCGAAAGAACACGTCGGAGTACTTGGCAAATTTCTCTCTCTCTCTTTTTCTTTCTCCACTTCAAACAGTTCATTGGAACGGCTTGCTTGTTGATGAACAGCATGTTTTCGATCTCCTCCTTTTTTGTTCGCAATAAAATGCGAAACCAAACGACAACATCCGCTGCTGCCGAAATTCTGATGGCGGTGCCAATAGTATATTTTTGAGTTCTTGCCAACGCTCTCTCTCTCTCTCTGGCCGCTTCTACCAGTTCATTGGCACATCTTGCTCGTTGATGAACATGTTGACGATTTCGAACTGTTCCGTTCTGGATATGCACGTTGAGTTAACCGAATTGAAAGACTATTTTGTGCATGACAGGCATGTGAAATTCCATATGGAACTGAACAGTGATAGTCCATATGGAAAATCTATATTGTGCAAAGATCACGTAAATGCTGAACAATAAGTTGCGTGTCATTGCTAAAAGGTCCACTTAAAATTAATCTTTGGTTGATATATATTTTATGCCTGGTCACTTTACAGATATCAAATTGTAGCTGTTGAGTGAAAAGAACTTTCAGAAGAATGATTAGGAAAAAAAATTCATTTATGCAAGCGTTTTTTAAATAATACAAAAAAAAAAAAAAAAACAAAATTAAATGAACAAATAAAGTGAGAGGATTTTGTAAAGTAGACTGGCCCAGATTAAAAACGTATAATATTGCAAGATTTGTATTAGATTTGGTTGTGTGATGTATTTCATTAGGTGTATGTGTTTATGTGAATTGTGAATAAAATGTCAGTTTCTGTATACCATATTTGAGCCAGGTTCTGCCTTAACTGATGTAGCTTGAGACGATGGCCGTTGTAAATGTGCCGCTGTGATGGAATGGAATGCGCCCGGCTGTCTATTTGGTCTTGTGTCGCCCCCATATATTTGGGACTAAAAAAATTAATACCAAATCAAAACAAAGTAGAATAAAATGAGCAAATATAACTTGCAACGCATAACAGCGAAAAGTGATATTTTGCAATGTCTGAATTTGAAAAATTGAACTCACTGCTTTGCATGCCGCTGACGTGCTTGGATAGTCCTGCAATGACAGCGTATTGCCAATATTCGAGAAGGCGAACGGCGGATATATTAGGGTGGGCCCAGCTGCAGGATTTGTATAGAATAGATATGGGCACATTGGACCAGTCATGTATTGCATTGGATACGTCTGTTGTTGTGTGCTGGCGACATCAATGCCAAGTTTGGGCTGTGCTGGCATCGCGCTCAGTGTTGGTATATAATATAATGTAGGAAAGATGTTGCCTTGTGAGGGGAAACTACTGCCAGTTGCGGCGGTGTTCGAGGTGATAGTTGTCGGCGTTAAGCCCACCGAAAATGGCGGCCATAAGTTAACATTATCCTGACACGCGAAGCCAGTGCTCATTTGGGGATTACAATTTGTTGCATCACGATTAACATTAATTTGTGGATTCGCATGGGTGCGGTTGGCTGTAGTTGCCGGCTCGCGTTGCGGTTCGAGCGAATTTGTATTCTGGTGTTTTGGCTTGTTTGGATCACCTTCCCAGGAATGAGAACCGCCACGTTTTAGCCCATGCCCCGGCCCACTGTATTCGAATATTTTGGCGACATTCCTTTTGCTCTTGTCGCTGAAACGGCCACGCGACACACGATGCTTTTTCAGCATCATCTTTTCCATTTCAGTATTGTGCTTGTTCAGCAGAGATTCTGTTAGTGTCACTAATTGTGCGCTGCCCGATGAAGTTCCAGTGCCGGCATTGCTTGTATTTGTTCCACTGCTAATGTGTATGTTGCTGCCCGAAGTGAAATTTCTCGACGAGCCACTCCCGCCGCTGCCCTCAAAGCATTGTACCGGACTTAAATTGCTGCGTGTTTCCGGGGACGGATCGAAGGACTGCTCAATTTGAATTGGGTCTATTTCGTCGGTGGCCGTGATAGGCTTGCTGTTAAAAAAACGTTGCAAATTCTCATTATAGTTGAGCTGATTATAACTTGGTGGTGTTTCGGTTGAACTCTTACTGTCGCAGTAATCGTGATGCGGTGAGATTTCGCCAAACATAACTGAATCACGATCTGAGACAGTCAGTTCGTTTTCATTTGGAACTTCGATTTTTAGATCTTTCCGTGACACTTCGTCCAGCAGCGTTTTTATGAATGAGGCCAGCGCGTGGCAGCCAGTCACCTCTTCTTTGACAACAGCCGATGACCTGGGCACATTTTCGCTCAACAACTTTAAAATATCTTCTTTGATGCAGCGACTACGATTGTGTGTTTGCTCGGATAACGGTGGCTTATTATTTGGTGGCGCTTCAAATATGTTACAATTTTTCGGACCTACAAGTAAAGTTCTGCTAAAAATGGAACTGTGATTGTTGAGAGCTTGCACAGTACCTTGAATCACACGATGATTGCCGGCGACAAATTCTAATTTACGCGACCACGGATTAACGAAACTCGTCCATTCAGTTTCGAGGAGTATGTAGCAGCCATTTTGAGCAATGAAACGATATGGCTTGCTGCAAAATGATGCGCCAGGCGTTTGCCCTTTTTTCATGATAGTCTCATAGATCTCCTTCAATACGGACAAGTCCTCATGGTGATAGTAATCTAATATTGAGCGTCCAATGAGATCTTGAGGTAGGTATCCTAAAACTGATACGGCTGCTGTGTCAACGTGAGTTATATTACCGGTGGCAGTGTGGCGTATGCAAAACTTTGGGCTTCTATGTGAGAGTATTTCATCGGGTACTACGAAGTAAGCACAATTAGGCAATATAACTTTAAGGTGATGTTTAAAATGGTTAACTTACGTTTGTATGCACTCTTTATAGGCGTGGCACATATTACTAAGAGCATATTTCTGCCTTTGGATAAAACATAATTTTCCTGGTGTGCACCCTCAGGTGCTTCGCGAAACGTCAATCCCAACCGAAATGGTTCGTAGCTAACTTCGCGCCCAATTACGCCATAACCGCCGGACCTCAAGCCGCGATAGCGACGTAACATAACGCAAAGAGTGCTCGGGTTGCCCTTTGGCGCTGCATCGCGTGACTCGGGTATGGGTATGCCCGTGGTAATCTGACTGGCGAACTTTGCGCGATCGTTCTGGTGTAAGAAATCAATTACGGAGCGACCTAACCACATGTCGCGTGGATAGCCAAGTAAATCGGTAATACTGGGTGTGGTATATAATACAACGCCATCATGCATAGATATGACGCAACAAAAACTCTCCTGCAAAAAGATGCAAATCTTAGTTAAACTGTTTAAAAACAAATTATTTGCTATTTTCTTTATGAGCAGAAGCATACCTCTTTAAGTTTATCTGTCTTGCCTGAACTTTCTAATTTTCCTGGCGCTGAAACAAATGTCTTCTCCGAGCTGACAACTTTTTGCGTAGCAGCTGCAAGCAAACAATTCATTTAAAACATTTCGGTTGAGTGTGGGAGCGTATACAATGCATACCCGAGGGTGGCGATGGCATGGGCAGCGACAAGGACTTCTCGGTCTTAGCTTGCTCAACAGTTTCGATTTCATCAACTTCTGTTATGTCCTTTGGGCGTGCGATGGTCGCTGCGTGTTTTGTGTTGTAAATAAAAAAGGTATTTCATGTTTCTTAGGCACTAATGAGTTCATTGCTAATTACCAGCTGGACTGTCAACGGTCGCACATTCTTGTTCGGTCTGCTGCTTGCCGCTAATTTGTGAGACATCTTCTGGATTATCAAACTCATTGCTCGTTATTAGTGTTTGTGCGGAGCATTTTAGTTTCTTCTTTTTGCGTGACTTATCCTTGACGCGTTTAATACCCATGTCACTGCTGTTGGGATCCAAATAAATACAAATTTTATTAAAATATGTAAATTGCTAATGTATGTTAAAGTTAAAGTTTTGTGTATTTCTACAAAATTGTTGTGTTTTGTTTTGTTTTTAAATCACCTGCTGGTTTGTGTCGACGGTTTGCCGCCATAGCCGCTGCTGCCGGATGAATGGCTGCCGCTGAGACGTGACTTTGAGCTCCCACTGTGAATGTAAAATAAAGTTAAAAATGAAAAATTTTGAGATTGCAAATAAAACTTATGAATATTTCAAATATCAAAGCGATTTCTGGTGACTTTGTATGCTAACTAAAATTGCATGCAGTCATTGTCATTGTCATTTTTCTTTTCTTTTCTTTTCTTTTCTTTTCTTTTCTTTTTTCTTCAGTAACAGTTGGGTACTGTAACAGGTAACAGAAAAACTTTGTTATACACGCCGCCAATGAAATTGACAAAGTGAATATAAATTTGATACATTTGTAACACCCAGAACCAGCGTTCGGAGACCTATCAAAATTTATATGGTGATATGATCAGGATCACAACAGGAATTTATTTAGCCATGTCCGTCCGTCCGTTCGTCGGTCCGCATCTAAACATAAGCAAGAACGGCTGAAGCTAGATCAACAAAATTTGATAGACATATTCATTGAAAAAAATTTAGATCGCCTTTTGAATTTGATTAAGATTCAACTATTATTTCGGGTAACTGCAGTACACCTATTTATATATTTTATTCAAAATTATGGGCTTAATGCTTCCTAGAATTGATATTTCTCCACGAAGTTTCAAAATAAAGCGGAAAATTATGGCATATAACTGTGTTCCACTTGACCGTGTTGGACATGATTGAATAAAAGTCAAAGGTACCTCCAATGCACTTATACATTCCCAAAAGAGTCTTGAGAACTTTAAAGTTTTGAAGTTGATTTTTTACGAAATTTGATTATGCAGTGAAGAGCTATATAATTAATGTGTGCACCCAAAATGGACTTGATTGGATTAAAATCCCGGTATCTCAAATACACCTCAATAGAGGTTTTAATGCTGAATCATGCACAGCTATCATTTAAATTCTACGAAATTTCACTACTGAGTGGAAATAAAAATAGGATTGATTGCATGAAATAAGGGGTACCCCCAGTACATGTAATCATATATAGGTAACATTTAAGTTTTATAAAATTCCAGTATTAAGTTCATATATATAATTAATGTGCGTAGCATGGTTTCATTGATATCAGATACGTGTGTGGTCCACAAAAAGAAATTACAAAAAATATACCATAATTAACGAATTTAAGCCAAAGTTATTTAAACTACTTTGTTGTTTTTTACTTTCACTTTGTTGTTTTTTATTAAGCGACGTGTATTATACTTAGCCGACTGTAACCAATTTTCTTGTTTTTTTTTATTTGATTTTATTATACAACAAAGTAGTCTTCACGGGCTATATAGCTATGATAGCAGTGATACCATTTTTCGATATCCGCAATTTCGTTCTTTAAATGCTCCAATAATGCTATGCAATACTCGCTGTTGCCAGTTTTTCTCTTTTAAGGATAACCGATGAATATAACAGCATTTGCATCCCAAAACAATTCTGCTTTAACGTAGCCAGCTATTGTGTCGCTCTGATTTGCTGCGCTCAAATACTCATACACGAAATGTCGAGCATGTTCCTTTTCTTATCTTTGCAGGCTCAGCTAACTCAATCAATATTACTATACGCTCATTCAAAATTGTTTTGTGCACTTTTTTGAACTTTTCGTGGCTAAGAGCTTCTTTGGGGCGACTACTCCATGCATCGTGCTCGTTCCTCATTTCGCTTTGTTAAAACTCAGCAAACTATTTCTCAATGGTGGATTTTCCTGGTGCAAGGTATAAATAATGTTCATAGGCCAAGCACTAACAACGGTATATTTTTTTTTAGGGAAAAGCAATGCTACACTACACTGAACTGAAAAAGTTGTCTCATCCAAAATGTTTTATACCACAAACTCATACTGGCACAGCTGTAAAATTTTTACAATATTCTTTTCAAAGTAAAGGTTAACTAAAAATCATATGGATTTTATACAAGTAGCGTCTTTTGCGAACTTTCCATTAATTTGTACAATGAAAAAGAAATTTAAAAAAGTGAATAAATGCAGTAAAGCCTTACTACATTATGCATTTAAAATTGAAAATTGAATTTAATTAAAGTTATTTTACAAATTTTACATTAGACTCTAAGGAAATTAAAGAATTTATAATTCTTGAGGGCACGATTAAGATTGATTTTTGGAAGATAATGTAATAGTCAGAGAGATCCTTTTAATAAAAGACCTAGCTATGTTGTGTTCCTAGAGAATAAAGGTATATGAGCTGCAAGCGATTCTCATAAGATGACAACGCATATTTCATAACCCCGTTTAATCATCTAAGTGAAAAAAAAAAAAAAATGTTTTGTGTCCACATAAACC
>JXPQ01000366.1:673-10875 GCA_001014675.1 Ephydra gracilis
TAAACAAAAACAGAAAATAAATAAGGAGAAAAATAATTTTAAGATCTAACTGACGTTTTTTTTTAATATTCTGAAATTATAAACATATTTTAAAATATACCTTTTATTTTTTTAACTGAGCGTAATTCATGTACGGCAAATTAAAAGTACTCATTGTCGCGCTGCATAAATAAGTTTAATAAAGTAAATTATTAATGTAACGGAAATGAATTACCGCGGATTCTTGGATACAATTTTTTCTTGTTTTGGTTCTATTAAGTACAATAGGTGATGAGATTTAAATATTTGTAAGTATACAACAACAAACTACAATGCCGATAGAAATTTATTTATACATTTTTTATGTTTCTAATGACCTTTAATAAATTCCTTAACGTAATATATAGAAATACATATATATACTTGGTTACGCATGCAAACAATGAATAAATATAAATAAAAGAATATTCAAAATTTAATTTAAAATATTCCTAAGTTTCCATGTTTCATTTCATATATTTTTATTACAATCAATATTTACGTTCATTAACAAATTTGTACAATTTCTTTTTTCTTAATGTATTCATTTGAATGTACTTTTTACATTATGTGTCATTTGGAATTAAAGAATAATATATAGAGTTGTGACGTCGTAGTTAAAAAAAAAAAACAAGAAAAAAATACTAATAATTGCAATAAAATTGAAATATATTAAAAAATATCTATATAGTTATGATTAAACAATGAAATTAGGTATTAAAAAGGGGTTTATTTGGCATTAAAAGTCTTTTCCCAAAGAGAGTACTTCTAACCGATATAACTTAAAATTTTTTTAAGCTTTCATTTGCTTCCGTGACTTCATATGAGTTTATAAAACTGACATACTCTCGCCAATTACATGTGTAACAAAAGAACAGTTTCAAAAATAAATTGTTTATAAGAAGCACAAGAAAAGTAGATAGCCTTGGGAAAGCATATACGAAAAGTTTTAAAATACTAGTGCACCATCAGAGGAAAATGGGCTATGGCAACTAATATTGATGATTCCTTACCTAAACATCTAACGGTACCGGGTACATGTTAACAACCTTTTGTATTTAAAAGGTAATCGATTGCATACAAATAAATTTTTTCCCAAAAATTTCGAACTTTAAATTCTGTTTTTGCGGAACAAAACATCAAAATGAATTCGCTATTGAACATTAGGGTAGTCTGGGAAGCAGCGCATAAATTAAAATATCGCATTTTTTCATACTTATGACATTTCAAAAATTTGTCTTCAGTCCTTCAACAACATCGAATTACATTTAATTTTCTTTTGAAGGGTCTTTGACAATTCTCTGAACAACAATTTCAAAACGTTAATTTCTTATTTTGTAGTCTCAAGAAAATGTGTAAAATTTGCTTAAAAAGCATATTTCTAACTCTCGTAATGAAAAAAGTGTGTAAACGATAACCTGTGAAGTTTGGGCATCTACGGCAACAATTTGTGATATTTTCGCCCATTCATAAATATGTAATTCCTTATAACTTGTGGTCGAAATAAATTATTTTTATATATTAGCTTTTATATATTAGCTTCAAATGGAAAACTTAAAGACAAGGAATGTTCTTAAAAGAAACGATTGAAAATATTTGATAGTGTTAAGACAACGGGGTTATGTCCTTACGTCGTTCAATTTGTAAATACAGCCCTTTTTTTAAAAGCCCCAGCAGAGAGTGGTCCAGTTGGAGTTTAATTTTAATTTTATTTTATTTTGAAGTGCTAGTGTATTTTTGTATGGGGCTTGAAATTCTGTATATTATTCGGACATACCATTAACGACTATGGCGTTAAGGCAAACATAAATATACATTTTTTTGAGATACAACGAGCAGAGAATGTATACCAATATTGGATTAACGTTATATGCTAGTACGTTGCACGCTTATTGGCTGATATATAATCCTATAAAATTTAACCGTTCAAACGCTAAGCAATCTTATCCATAAGCAAGTTTTTTTTATACTAAATCAATCGAGGTATCCATATGATTTAAAGTGTCTTAACGCAAATTTCTACTTACCACGTAATTTCTGGTGGAAACGGTTATAATAAGCTATAATGGCGTCAAGATTTGAGTGTCTAAGGCAACTTTTTTGATTTTTTTTGTAGTTAGACTAGCTCCGGAACTATCTCTGCGTTCATGTCAGTTCAAGAGACCAACTGATTCAAAATTGTAATGAAAGTGCATAAACCTCCTTCAGACGTACAAAGCATCGGCAAATAATACTTCAAACTGCTGAACAGGACATATCTTTAAAAGGATCCAAGTACCAAGGAATTGGAAAAGACAAATAGAAATAGAAGAATAAATAACGCGAACCCAATCGGGAAATGCTTGCTGGGCTTGCGGTACCCTGGATTCTGGGCGGAAAACGAGCCATAATTCTATAAACGATTTCCTACACTTTACACAACTTGTCATTTAGCGGAAATTATAGTGGAGGTTAGGTTATTTTCAAAAAGTGTTCTATGCATTAGTGATTGCTTAATATGATTGCGGTGAAAGACCACAAGACCGAGAAGATGGAAGACGTAATATACTTAACACTGACAATTGCACCAAATTTTTCCGATTACCTAATTAATTTCTTATTGTTTGTATTAAAAAAGGCACATTCAAACTTATGTCCCTGATAGGACATGTATCTATAATAAATGATTTTTATTTATTTGTTTTTGCTCTCTTTTTGAGTTATGCTTAAGTTATTTACTGATCTACAACGGGCGAAAAGGCAAACTTGTAGAGTAATATAACATATAATAAATAATACAAAGGGGAGTTTGAAGACATTTTGAGAGGTAGTTTCTTCTCTTACCATCGATCTACGAATATTTACAGTGAATCCATCCAGTTCTGAAAATCGAGACTTGAGATGTCTTGCAGTACTTGCTCGTTGCTCTTTTCGGTTAACACAACAGCTCCATTGGAAATCAGAAACCTTTTCAGTTGGTTCTGATACATCCATACAACGCAGTGATGTCTCTTAGGTAATCGAGCCTTGTGTTAATCCTCTTAATCTTTTTAGCGAACCATCCAAGTTTTTTGCGTAATATTGAAAGAATAATTCTTTAATTGATTTGAAGAAAGAATAATTCTTTAATTGATTTGAAGGCTGATAGAATTGTAGATTTATATGCTTGACTATAGGTAGACAAAGTCCTCAACCAATTTGAACTTTAAATTTTCTATGTTTTGTGTTTCTTTAACGAATCCGGTGATTCTGAAATCAGGCATGATGGCGTGTCGCTCATCTCTGGTCAAAATCGACCTCCAAAGCGAAAAAAAGTGGATGTGTATCGATTGTTTTCCTGGGCGTTTTGTAAGATTTAGTGCAGTTCTGGTGATGTTAGATTTACCAGGTCGATAGCCCAACTAATAAGGCCCAATTAGTTTTTTCATACTTTATGTCTTTTATAGATCAGATAATTCTTTTATCCCACTATTGTTGAAATAGTTTTTGGCATTCGCATTCTTCTAAGACACCAATCACTCAGCATACTTTCCTGTGACCATATTTTGCAGAAATAATCCATGCAGATCATTAGCTGTTCATTATTCCAAATATTCTTTATTCCAAGTTTACTTAAGAATGGCAATAAAACAGTAAGGCACAATGTATTTGGAAATCGCTTTTATACCCATTGATATGGATTGAAATTGAAAAGGCGATAGGACAATAACTGATCGTCATCATAAATTAATTCAAAAATATAACAATTTTATTATCATAAACATTTTTTACCTTTATAAATTTCGAATTTTTAGCTCTTTCAAAAAGAATTTTAAGTAAATTAAATAATTTAAAATATATCTTAAAAAATTTATAACAATTACAAATGTACTTATTTAACAAAAACATTTAAAAAAATTTTAATGAAATTATCAAACTTAAACAGAACAAGCACGCAGGTAATATGCTAACAATTCATTACATTTAATTTATGTGTAAATTCAACGTTGCTAATAGAATATTTTTTAAATTCTGCCGATTTATTTGAATTTAAATTTTTATTGAATTTGGTTATAGGTTGGTCTTGGAAAAATTTCAAATGTTATGTGTTTTCGTTGCTGATTTTTATATATTTTTTTTATAGTACTAATATAAAATTAGAAAATAAATTTTTGATTATCTATACTTTTAAATTGTAACTGGTTAACGATTTAACATACAATTGAATTGCATTAATACGGTACTCTATAAAGTATAATCTTTTATATTTGAATATTCACTAAATCTGACTTATTAATAACATTTTTAGATTTAATATTACCATAAAGACTATAAATTAATTTTTTCGGCTTAGAATACTGGCCAGAACCTTGTGTAATTTTATATTTCATTTTAAGTACATAGTTTATAGTTAACTGCTTACATTTTTTTACGAAATGTAACCAACCATTGAGGTATAAATTTTGAAAACAAAACAAAATAACTTCCATATGGCCATGTGTTTGTTTTTGTTCTTTTAATATCCAGTTATTTTCAGTGATTCATGCTTGGATATGAAATTACAAGATTTGTTCAAATTTTAAATTGTTTTTTAATTTTTGTTCTTTTAGAAAGTATTGAAGTTTGCAGTTTTTAAGTAATTGTTGAAATGTTGGTGGAGTTTTTTGGTATTATTGGAATACTATGATTTAATGATTTATTTTTAGTGGTGCTCAGATATAAGTAACACTTTGTGATAACAGCAATGCCTGCTAGGTCATTTGATGCTATTTAGTTGATTTATTGTCTGCGCTCTGTAGGAGCGGCGTTGAAGCAATATTTTCATCATTTTCGATGTGGTTCTGATCATGATTTGCTGCGTCAGGAGTGACTAAGCTACTCAACGATTCGTTATCAGTGTTATCAGCATTTTCAGTCAAATTCCGAGACATTTGTTGTGATATTTCTATAACACTGCGGCTAGGCTGTGACACGTCCTGTAAAGAAAGAACACAAATTTTTATTGATGACAGGGTACTTTGTATTCGAGATCTTTTGAGTTTTGTATTAAACATTAAAAACTAACATCAGTTTGAAGGATGCTATTATTCCTCCACAGCAAATTGGGAGACGTAAGTTAAAAGAGGACCATATTGTGTTTTAAGATAAATAAAAAATAATACATACATTTAACGTAGGTGACCCAGTTAAACTTCTATTAGAGCCAGTTGAGCTTCTATGCTTGCGTTCATTTCCACGAATACGCAATCGGTCGTCATCATTTAAGGAATGCAAAAACTGTAAAACGGTAGATATTGTTAAAAACAAAAAAAAAAACAATTGTAACAATTGTAAGTTAACAAAATCATACTTTTTCGACCTCAATATCATAACCCTCACTTTGAGAATCGACACCTGATTTTCTAGACTTTTCAAGTAACGTGGCTTTTCTGGCAGTCATATATAAATTCCGCTTAACAGCAATATATATTACATCGGTTATTGCGCGCACCGAATAGTCAGGTATAAATGTTTGCCGAATTTTTGCGTCCATATTAAGGGATTGCATCGATCCTTTCAATTGCTGCGTTGGCGATTCTGTAAATATTATAATAATGCAAAATTTTACAAAATTCTTCGGTTAATAATTGGAAAATAAGTGAGTACTCACCAACAACAATATTAGGCACTAAAGCTTGTGTACCAAAATAGGTAAATGGACCGCTTTCGAAAAGTAAATTCTCTTTACCGACGGTTACTTCAACACGTCCTTCAAGTATAAGTACAAAGAAATCAACAGCTTTTCCCTGTTGATATATATATAGACTAGGATCGTCTTTATCCTTGCCCTTACATTTAATATTATGAATAATATTTTGATTAAGTAATCGCCGTAGTATCTGCTCAGAAATATTTTCCTTTTTGAAAGCGTCAACAGCTGTTGAATTGAAAAATTTCTAATGTCGAAATATGATACATATTGCTATTATTTCTTTGTCGTTACCTGTACTTAAGTACTGGAAAGTTGCTAATGTTAGTTGTGGTGATATTTGTACTGATTGGTTTTCCCGTCGTTCGGCAAAAATAGTAAAATCCTGCTTTTTATTTCTATTCCGACGTACCTTTGTCCGATTATCAACAAACACGTCAGTCTCATCGACAATCTCTGCCTGTATGAGCTCTTCAATCACATCTTCCAGTGTCACTAAGCCGATTGTTTCATAGAACGGATCCCCATCACCTTCATTATTGACACGATGCACGAACGCCAGATGGCCAATTGTACCATCTTTAAATTGATTGAACATTATATCAAGGGTGTAGTCTTCAAAGACAAAGTGTACTGGATTTTGATAAAATTCACACAGTGTTTTCAGGGGTGTATTATCATCTGTATCCACAAATGCCAGGTCTTTAATGTATAATAACGTCACGATATTCTTGCGATCGCCGTCATATACAGGAATACGTGAAAATCCAGATTTCATTATTTCTGAAACAGTTTCGAAGTCGAGAATTGCGTCTAGAGAGAGCATGAAAGCATCATCAATTCGAGTCATAACATCAGCAACAGTCTTTTTGCGCAATTCCAGAGCTCCCGATATAATATTCACTTCATTTTTATCCAAATCATTAATACCCGTTGTAACCTGCAAAAAAGTTAAAATACGTTAATTATTTCTAGTGAATAAATGGGTTTTCTTAGTACTAGGTTTAGTTTGCATTTAAGAGAGTAGTGACAAAATACTTTTTAAAATTATTTTAAGACAAAATAGATACAAATTAAACAAAAGTTTTTGAAATATAAAAACGTATTCGTTCAATAAATAATGTTTTAAACACAAAATATATTGGTAAAATCTATTTACGAAATAGTTTTGCTTAAACTAAAAGATTTAAAATGACACTCCTAAGTAAATCAAAAAACAAAGTTAAATGTTTATAAGCATGCATTTTATTATCGGTACACTAACTTCTATGAACATATTTTTAAAATGGGTGATTCCACATCAATGTTATTCTAATACAAAACAAATGCAAATTTTCTGTTTTTTTTATCTTCTTTGTTTTTTGGTCGGGATTTGCGTATCATATATATATAATTAAATAAAATTGGGCCTTTCTAGTACTTTAATTTCACCGTTTCGTTTTATTTTCAAAGATCTTCAATTCGGCTTTCGTCTTTCTTCAGATTTTTTACATAAACAATACATTTATTTTTTTAAAGCACAAAATCAAAACATCAAAAATGACAAAGTATTTCAAATCGATGTCTACGTTATTAATTTTTTATTTACATTGAAATGATTTAATTTAATGTTCAATTAGTGGAGGAATACTTGAGATAACATTCTCTCTCTATAAAATTGAAAATCATAGAAAAATTTCTGATTTTATATAATCTAAGTCATACTTTATTTTAATTTTCATTGACTTGTATAGCCGTTTAGATGTATGTTTCAAATCTTTTTCATAGTTGAGTTCATTGAGGGATTATATAAAATTATTTTAATTTTCATTTTCAACTATGTTACAGCTCTAGTATTCGACATGTTGTTCACATATGCTCTTCAAAAATAAATTTTTATTAATGAAAATGTTCTATCACGATTTCTTTAAAGATGTAGTGATGATCGGAAAATCATATTCAGAATGTTTTACAATTAAATAATAATAGTTGGGAATGAAAGCTTTCGGAGCTGCATACACAAAAAACCAAAAACTTCAGTTGTTCGATGCTCAATTTGTGGGCAGAAAAGAGTTTTATATTACTCAGTCCAACTAATCTAAGTATTTTTGTAGACGTCACTAATTTATTGTAAAGGGTATATTGTTTTGTCAAATGTTTTATAAAACCAAAATATATATCATGATCAGTATCACCACTAGATTCGACATAGCGATATCTGTCTGTCCGCGTGTAATCAAAATCTAAATTGACGCGTTGAGCAAAGATAACCAAATCTGTTACAAAGACTTAAAAAAGTTGGCACATACAAGTTAAATGTGTTAAAAACGGGTAAGCGCAGATAAAGTTCTTTACATCTATGTGCATCAAATACAAATTTCTCCTATATAGAAAATATGGTTTTATACAAATTAACCCACAAATATCATCAAAAAATAATGACATTTCGTAAGTGCCGTGACAGTGCCGTACAACTATTTGGCAAAAATAGGGAGTTTTGTTAAAAATTGCGGATTCTATGCTAAATTCTAAAATAAGAATTATCTATCTATAAATAAGAATTATTCCGCCAATGAAATTTGTCACGTCTGTAACACCCAAAACCAATGTCCAGAGACCTATTAATATGTATGATAATTGATCAGCATCACCATAGAAATTGATTTAGCTATGCATGTCCGTCTAGAGAAAACGACTTGATTTAAAGTAACGGAATTATCGAAAAATGTAAGATATTGGGTACTTCCAAAACATCCATTTATTCAAAATTATATAAGTAAGCTTACTGCAGCCGTCAGAATTGATATTTTTCAATGAAATTTTGAAATTAAGCGGGTAATAAAGGCATTTAGTCTTGTTCTAAATAGACACATAATTGTATTAATATCAGAGGTACGTCCAGTACCTCTAAAAAGCCCAAATGGAGGTTTTATGCAAATCAGAGGTACCTTCCGTACACCTATTAGATCCTAACAGAGGATTGGATGCTTAATTAGACATAGTTCTGACTTAAATTCTACGAAATGTCATTATTCAGTATATATAAATATATTGTCCGAAGTTTTGGATTATCGTAATAGCCCTCTTCCCATCTACTCATCCAATATCTATTTGATGGAAAGACGCCTTTAGTTTTTGCTATTGAAGGATTTGTGCTCACGTAAAAAAAGGTGCTGTACGTTTTTTGGCCTCAGTTTATATGACACCCTATTTGGTGCTTTTGAATCATTTCCTTTGCTTTTGAAGGACAGCTAATGTCACTTTTAGTGACTCCAACTGCATTTCCGAGCTGTTGTTTCGTATTTGAAAAATCTTCGTCAACCCTTGCCTCTAATTCTACAACCTAAAACTTTGATGGCGTTCCTTGTCGTTCTTCGTCTTCCATGTCATGTTCGTTCCTAAAGTATTATAACACTAAACTTCCATTAAAATGAGATGACTTTTGTCAAGGACTTGAAGTATTTGGTTACTGAAGTAAAGGTGTTGTCAAATGAAATAATAGAAAAATTAAATAGTAGAAAGCCACACGAACTTATTAATACACCTTAAATTCAAATTTATACGATTTTGACCATAGATACTTACTTTGACCAACTCTTTCAAACGTTCTCTATTGTATACATTTCCAATTTCTTCTCCCAAGAGAACGTCTAAAATTTTAGAAGTTGGATATGATAGTGGGAACGTTATAAGCATAACAGCTTTCGTTATATAAATTGTACGGGCACCAACTGCTAAGCCGTGGCGTGAGCATATTGCCTGCAATAATGAGATAATGAGATTTTAATGAACGGTGTACATTAATAATTGATTTTCGAAATACATAATTATTTTATTTATACAAAAAAATTGTGCTGTAGGAACTTGGTTAACCTGTGGCGTTATTTCACCGAAAATGACAATTGCAATTGTAGAGGCAAGTACAGCGATAAGTCCAGAAGTCAAGGAATCCATAAGAATAGTAAAGGTTGAATTAACCAATACATTACCCAACAGAATACTGCACAACAAATAATTACCTCGGTCGCGTACAGGTTGTATTATGTTAGCGTATTTGCGTTCGTTTTCTGTACCGGTGTTGCGCAAAATCTAAAACATAAGAATAAATTTTTAACATTTATTAAATATTTTTCTAATTTCTCTGCATAATTCGTATTGTATACCTTCAATTCCGTGCGATCAAGAGCCATAAGACCAAGATTTAAACCGGAAAATAAGGCAGAAAAACAGAGACAAACCCCTATGATGATTATCATCATCCAAAGTGGAAGCAAATGTACATAACTATTAATTTGCAACCATGGTTCTTTGCCCTGATGCATCAATGGCTTTGTGTTTAACATTGTTCCCTAAAAGTAAAGTAAGTCATAAAAATAAATCTGACGCCATTGATTAATTTTATTATTTATGTCCACAAATTTTACCTGTTCAATGTTGGAATCAGTTTTAGCACACAAATAATAAGCGTTCTTTTCCTTAGGTAACTTAACTTTAAAAATGGCAGTGTTCGGTGTTGCTGTACCTTCAATTGGGTGATAAAAATCAGATGCTGGTGAGA
>JXPQ01000366.1:26413-49340 GCA_001014675.1 Ephydra gracilis
TTTTTTTTTTTTTTTTTACAATCGGATATTCTCTTGTACACAATAAAAATAAGCTAGAAAGAATTTGCCGTTTTCAGAATTATGCTTATATTTATTTATAAACAATACATTGGGTCCTCTTGTGACGATCCAATTTAAAACAGTTTCAAAAATAAATTGTAGCATAAGAAGAAAATATTTTTAATATTACAAATATGGCAAATGTGATTAAACATTTTTTAACGTACACATAGAAATTTATTCAAAAGAGTCTCTTTTTATTCAATATTAATAAAGAGAGCAATTTAAAAAATGTTCAGGCAAAATATTAAAGTTACCAAACACCTGCAAAGAATATTATATTAAGTATATGATTCACCAAAGACAAATAATTTCTTACATTCTTAAATTCAAATGATGTCATTATATTTTGAATATAGTATAGAAAAACAGTTAGTAATATTTACACTCAGTTGATCAGATATTCAGTTTAGGTAACTTTTCTCCTTCGAAACAAAAATTAAAGCTTAACAATTTTTAAATTATAAAATATAACACATAAAAAACAGTTAAAATTAAGGAGGAAGAAAAATGCAAAAAATTCCAAAGATATCAGTCCAAAACAAACAACTTCAAACTAGTCAGCCCTGCCCAGAAAGACAGCTCTACGAATAAAGATAAGAATGCGAAAATGCTGGAATGCGTTATCATTTTCATATTTCTCATTTTATAATTCAAGATAAGAAATATAAAAAATATTTATGTTAAGGAAGTAATACAAATATCTGTAAATCTGGTGAATTTAGGAAAATTACTTTCAAAATGTACAATTTCTGAAAAACATAATAAGACAATAACCCAAATTATCAATGACCAACAAATTAGCATAAGTCGGCCTATAAAAGATACATTAAAGATGACATTTTCAGCCCAAAACTCAAGAAATAAACATGAATCATTAAAAAAAATGTGATAATCCCAATAAATAAGAATAGGGTTATCTGTAAAATATACACTCAAATGTAATGCGTAATGCGTAATCGTCACTATTTCAATTTTTTTTCTGTAGTACTGTGGCAATATATCAAAAATTAACTAATTCTATATCTTTCTGTCAATAAATTATAATTTCTAGATAAAGCTATGTAAGAATGGTACAGTCGCTCAAACACTGAGTGATGGATAGATAGACGTCGAAATTGAACATAGCGATGAAAACAGAATTTTTGGATACGAATGGTTCAGCTGAAATCCAAAAACTTATTTCTGTCAAATATAAAACAAAATTCTGTTGGTTCAACCCGCAAAGTGTCCAAGTGCTTTTTCTGCATAAAGTCGCTAACATTTCTAATTGACGCATTGATAATATTAATTTAGTTTCAATTATTAAATTTCACATAAAACAATATAGTAAATTTCATATTCAACATCATTCATGATCAGATCATAATCATCGGAATCGTTCCCATTTCGCCTAGATGTTTGAATAATATAAATTTAGTTTCATTTTGGTGAATTTAATTGAAATTCGTGGGTTTATTTGGGATAAAATACCCAATTTTCGAAATATTGGTGTACTGGATGTAACAAAAATATGGGCACATTGAGTTTTGATGTAAAATCATGTCGAAATAGTAGTTACAAAAAAGTTGTAAGTAGCCGCTCCTGGTCCTTACGTCAAAAGTCACATTACAGAAAGCCATTGAATGTTGGGAGATTGTGGTTGATCAATTTACAAAATAAAACCTCTAATTAAATGACTCAATCTTTCTATGAATTATAAGAATAAGAACATCTATATTTTCTGGCAATAATGTCATAAGACGTTTAAATAAATAAAAAGTTTAATTGAGAGTAAGCCCACTAAAGAAATGACATAAGAATAGGATGCGTGCGTAAACCCATTTCTTTCTTTTAACTTTGTCATTGCATTTAAGGTAGAATTGCTTAGTTGACTTTAGACCAAGTTATTGTGTATTTTATGTTCAAAAAAAAAAAAAAAGGCAATACTGCACAATTATAGTAATAAATTAATAAGCATAAGTAAGATATCATTCTTTTCTTTCAATTTTCAGGCTTCATCTGACTACAACGTTTTGGTATAAATTATTAATATAGATTTTTTACGTCTACATACATTACATTACAACACACAGGTAAATTCTCGCTGCATTACAAATTAAAGATCATAAGGAATTTATTAAGTAAAAAACGACAACGTATGGTCTTCTTGTTTTTCGTTAGAAACGAAAAAATCCAAATTTGTATTCGTTATAAATCTTCATTAGGATATATTACGATTTTTACAAGTGTTGATTAAACTAATACTTAACATTGTAGTGAAATAGAGAGTTAAATAAAAGAAAAGCAAACGAAATATTCACACACACAGAAAACGCTTAAAAATGTCAACAGTAACACGCTCTTTCATGTGAGAGGAAGAAGAAATGTAAAGAAAACATATAAGAAAATAAATTAGCATGAATCAAAAAAATTTAACATAAACAAGGAACATACTGTGAATTAAATCGTTATGCGCCGAATACATTTATTAACTATTAATTTATTGTTTAATGGCTTTAACATGTTTGAATGAATTTTTGTTTAACACATACCGCATATGCATAGATTCGGAAGAGGATGTTTCTTTATTAAGTATGCCATTATTAGTTTTATCATAAGTTGTTATTGTACTCAATGAATCATTTTTATTTCCGGTAGCATTTTCACAAGCACTAAAACCAAAACAGTATATGGCTACAACAAATATTAAAAGGAAATACTTTGAAAACACGGGGACATTTAGCTCGTCTATTGTTCCCCATTTTGGAGGACAAATAATTGATTTTTCGTATTTTGGTTTAGCTTTTGTTTTCAAATTGCTTTGACTAGAAACAGTGCTCGCACAACTTTTTCGAGTCCGTCGTAAACATTTATTTGAGCACAATGAATTATATATTTCCATGCTATTTAACTGTGTTTGTTTGCACAAATTTGTAAAATTTAATGACAATTGCTAGACAATAAATGTAAACGATCCTTTGCCGTTTCAATGTAGTACTTGTTTTTTATCGCTTTTCTGTGGTAATGTCAAAGCCCGCCTGTAAATGTGCACCCGTGCAGTGACTTATCTTGAACTGAAAACCCCAAAAAGAGTTCTCAATGTTGATTGCTCCCCAATGCGGTAGGAGTGCTACCGTTGAATTCCAATAAGACTACAAATCACTACAAATGCAGCGTTGCACATTTTCGTAAGAAATGTTTTCCGTCAATTCTGTTTAACATTTTAGTAAATGTTATAACATTTAATACGCATGCAAGTGGAATTTTTTAAACATTTCCCAAAATATGAGATCTTATCTAACCAAAAAAATTATAAAATATCTTCGATTTCCAAAAACAAGACTCGGTGAAATACTGCAGGCTCATTCTGGTGCTATCGGGCAAACTTTGGAAAATGTGTTGCTTGACACTCTTCTATGTGGCAGTCCATTCAATTACTGTTGGTCGACACTTTTCATCGTACCACGTAAGTTTCTGTGGTCTACGGAACCCAATCTTCTCTTTAGTAGCGTTGCTAATGTACGTTCAAATCGGATATCAGAGGAGCTTGTAAGAGAATTGCATTATCGCGGTGGGAAAAGACGTCTGCAGTATCTTGGTATTGAACCTTTAGACTTTGAATTTGCGTTGGGTAATGTCTTGTTTGCGCAAAGCTGGACAGCGACAAGAAAGAAATCAGATATCTCTTTACTGGAGCCTACCGTGTTGCTTTGTCTATATCGAGAATCTGCAGTCCTGGCACTAGATATGACCATTTCCGCAGTGCTCTAAGGGATATCAGTCAGAAGCATTTATCGCTGGTCTTATCATATAGACTAAACCCAGTGTCCGTAAACCCAAAGATAGATTCTCTGCCCACTCTAGCATTAAAGTCACCAAGAACAATTTTAAAATTGCACAGCTTTTCAATGAGATTCTTGAGTCTGCCATGCCAAGTATCTTTGGGAAAATATGGCTTTAATTGGATAGCAACAAGTTGTTCAGCAACACCAGTGCTGCTAGAAACAAGATGTCTGCATCTATTACTCATGCGAAGTCGTATCCATGTTTGAAACTTGGCCAGTATAGAAGATGTCACAAGAATTTAGCTAAAAACATTCCTGTCACTGAATGTTAGCATCCATTTTGAAGAGATACCCCACATTTTAGAAGTTCGTCGTACGCATGCTAGCTTTCTTCAACAGATGCGTGTTTTACGTGGCAGCTGTCAAGGCTAACGTACCACCTCAACACAAAAGGAATATATATCGTCACATGCATTCGCTACTCTGCAAATAGATATGGATAACAAATAGTTTCAGATATTTTAGCTCTATTATTGTTGGATAGTTCTTACTTACATCGTTCCAAATTAACGCAAGACATTCACGAAACGTCGAATGCAATATGATTTAATTTTGCTATTATTTTATAAAACCTTACCGATAATACCGACTTTTATAAAAGACAACCAGAGCATTTAAAAATATTTTATATGAACAAGGAAAAAATACAAACTCCACAGAATTCAGAGCTAAAATGCGATTCCGTGTCAGAAAAAAAAGTTTCGAATTCACTTCGCAACTCAAGACCTATTATGAAGTGCCACATAAGTGCAAGTCTAAATTTCAGTTGCTCTGTTGAACAAAGAAAGAACACACACACACACAAAAAATAAGAATGATCAAGGATAGTACAAGTTAGTGTAGTTGATATTGGTAAATGGCAAACGCACCATGGCGCATCTAATAAACAGACTACTGTTAAAACTTTAGCTTACATACTTGCAGAAAATGCTTATTATTATTTAATGCATTTATCGTTTGACTAACAATTGTGTGCTTAAAGCCATATGTTTTTCAAGTAACAACTCTGTGTCAAGGAGAACACATTTGTTGACTCATACAAAAAGTATTTAAGTAATTTCAGTTTTTACGTTTTGGGAGCATCCTCAATTATGGATGAAGACGAATTAGATGCCATCGATTTGTTATCATTTATATCTGACGAATTAGAAACAAACTTTCGCATTGCCAAAGATGTCGAAAAAGAAAGCATCATCCGGGACTTCATTCAACGTTGGGAAGCGGATTCAGCTCTTGCAAATGTGAAAAGCATGGAAATAGAATTTGAAAATGGTAAGATGTAAAGCAATCATTAGCCATTTACCACTTTGTTAAATGATTTTGTGTTACAATTCCTTTGGTTTAGATTTAGATTGGTTTAATGTGTCCGAACCATTGACGATTAAGAAACTGCGCGGGAAAATCATTATACTGGATTTTTTTACATATTGTTGCATAAATTGCATGCATGTGTTGCCTGAGCTGTCTGCGTTAGAAAAACTGTATCCACAAGAAAAAGGATTAGTTGTGGTTGGAGTGCACAGTCCAAAATTTGCAAACGAAAAAGATTCATCAAACATTCTTGCGGCATCTCAAAGATATGGAATAAAGCATCCTATTGTAAATGACTCTAACATGAAACTGTGGCGTAAAATCGGAATTCAGTGTTGGCCTTCGATATTGGTTCTTAACCCACAAGGAGCTCCATTAATACTCTTAATGGGAGAAGGTCATCAACAATTTTTGGAATGCTTCATCAAAGAAACTTTGCAATTTTACAGCAAAAAAAATGAGATACAAAATTTTGTAATACCTTTATCAGTATCTGTGAATCCATTGCCAGCATTGAAAATACGTTTTCCAGCTAAAATAGCAAGATTAGCCAATTCTAATATCTTTGCATTAGCTGATGCGGGAAACAATCGGATATTGATTTTTAATATAGAAGGACGAGTGTTCCATAGAATCGGTGGGAACGATAAAGGATTTGCTGACGGAAATTTCGAAATCGCACGGTTTCATTCACCACAAGGAGTGGTTTTTTTGAATGAAAATGAATTGATTGTAGCTGATACGGAAAATCATGCAATTCGAAAAATAACGTTGGATAGAAGGTTAGTAGAAACATTGGCTGGCACTGGATATCAAGGCAGTGACCGAATTGGTGGAAAAAAGGGGCCATTGCAGATTATTGCTTCACCGTGGGATGTTGCCGTTTTTCGAACGCGGGATATGGATATGTCATTTCATGTGGATGAAAAAAATGTACCGGAGAAAGATATAATGCTTATTTCCATGGCGGGTACACATCAAATATGGGGCTATTTTCCTGAAGGCATTATTTGGTGGAAATTCCGTAAATTTGAACCTAAAACATGTGTATCACTTATTGGAAATGGGATGGAGGAAAATCGAAATAATTCGTACCCTCAAAATGCAGCGTTTGCTCAGCCGTCAGGCTTGACAATAGCCAACAATTATTTATTTATTGCTGATAGTGAAAGTTCCAGCATACGTAAGGTATCTATGTTGGATGGAAAAGTAATGGCAGTTGTTGGCGGTGATAGGAATCCTGCGGTAATTAATTTAGCATCTTGGCATATTCGTTTCTTACAAATAAATTGGAATAAATTAAAAATTACTTTTTTTCAGAATCTATTTGCATTTGGGGATGTCGATGGCAAACAATATAATGCAAAACTCCAACATCCAATTGGTGTAACATTTAACGAGCTTGATGGGAAAGTGTACGTTGCTGATACTTATAATCACAAAATCAAAGCTGTAGATATAAATACAAATACAATCGAGACCGTTCCAATAAAAAATGAAATGGATAAAATTCTGCAATTTAACGAACCGGCTGGATTATGTTTTGATCTTAGTGGAAAAAAGCTACTAGTGTCCGACACGAATGCTCATCAACTTTGGATAGCCGATATTGATTCCAACGTAGCGGGTATTTTCAATTTAGATTTTGATGCATTTTCAGAAGCAGAAACGGAAACAGATTCCATGCGGGAGTTTAAATTAATTAAAAACCTACCATTACAGCAATTTAATAAACTTAATTTAAATGTGTCGATTGAAGTAGGAGATGGACTTAAATTTACTTCAGATGCCCCACAAAAGTGGTCAATAATTTCAGCAAATTCAACACTTCGTTCTTTAACTACTACCGGAAAAATAAATAATGGAAACTTCCTGCTAGAGTTTGACCGATATGGTGAAAAATCAGCAGATGATGAGAATATAAATCTTAAAATTTCCTTATGCTTGTGTGATAATAACAGTTGCCTTATGAAAAGTTTTTTACTCATGCTATGTAACGATCGCACAAACAATAAATTCAACAGTAGTGCGGAAAATTATGTAAAATTGCGGTTGACAAAAGATAATATTAAACTGATTTCTTGAAATACCCTTAACATTAATTAAACCATTAACTAATTATTGTATATGAAATAAAGCCAACAATGATGAACGGTTTCATATCTATTGAATTAGAAATATTGCCGATACGTTTTTAAATAAATGTTGTGGTCAAAGAAAGTCGAAACCTTGTAAAAGAACTAGTTGTGAATGTGGGTAATCAGCTGTTGGTAACAATATTCAAGTTGTTTTAACAAAACGGTTACGTATCCGTGCTCACTGTAAGACTACATCGATCTCAAGCGCAACTAAAGCTTTATGTTCGTTATTGATACATTTAAGTGCATAGTTGGTTAAAATTAATTAGTCAAATTTCGATTAATATACTTCTCAATAAGTAAAAAGATCATTTCTAGTTGAAAGTAAAATCTTAAAGAATTTGCAAAATTTAAAATTATAAAGAACTACTCAGTATTACAAACATTTATTAACAGATCTTAAGAAAGTGGGTGCACTGTAGAAAATACGGTTCTGCATTCATGTAAATACCAATTCAGATGAAGAAGGTAATGGGATTTGGGGTTTTTCGTCCATATAAAGATGCTTTGAAGATTCTGGTTGGCGGAGCTTACGAAAGTTTTCCTGGTTGTCGGAGTAGAAATTTGTGTATTAAACATTAAAAACTCAAAAATAAATTCAAAATATAAAGAGCTTGGAATACTCTAATAAATACGCAACATGCTATAAAAATGAATAGATTTCGAACTTTCAGTGTTGAACAAGGTAAAATTAGCTGCACAAATTACCACTGCACCCTGACATTTATTATGTGGGCTATTGGTTTGTTACAAATCTTTGAAATAACAGAAAAAAAAAACACTTGATGAAGTTGACAAACATTCGGTGAAAATTTAAATTCCATTTTATTTCGCATATAAAAGTACCGCTCAGTATAGCCAATGACATCAGTCAACTAATAATTTTTCAAAAGTTCTTGCAACAAATTCGAGTCTTGACAGTTAAATATTCAAAATATAATGATTATTATTTAGACACATTACACTTTTAATTGGCTACTTTAACAAAAGCATGCAGTCTTTGCAGTAACAGTAGTTTTGAGATGCAAATTAGATGAGTTCATCCACAAGATAATTTAGGGCCAATGGCCGAATTCATCATTCACTACATTTTAACAGAAAAGACTTCGAAATCCGCTTTAATATCCATCGTAAGTTTGCCCGATCATAAGAGCAATAACACCATTCCAAACGTTCACGGTGATCGCAAATCTTATCTTCTTAAATTACATGAAATAAAAAAAAATTTAATTAATAATTCTTTGTAATATAGTGTGAACTAGTTTATATGGTTCGAATAAGTCATAGATAAGACAATATTGAAGAAAACGGTTTTTATTTAAAATATTAGTACACTAATTAAAAATGATTAGTTTTTTATACAATATATACATACAGTGCTCACCGAAAATTCATTAAAGATAACGTTTAAAATTTGCAATCTCGCAATATGTACTCAATATATAATCAGCAGCAACGTTTTATCTGTTTTAAATTAAAAAAATTACAACTACAAAATACAGAGCTTTATTCTCAATAGTTAATAACAATTCAAAAAGAATAAAAAATGCATAGAAAATAAAATACAACAAATAAAAACACATATGCTTCGAAAATGTAGGTAAAATGAATGTAAGTAATTTTCAAATATTTAATACAAATGTATAAATTGTACGCTATTCCATAGTCTGTTAAATTTTGAAATAATTTAAACCACAAATAAGTTGCAACATATTTGGTACCGGTTAAATGTCTCGACAAATTTCATCAGCCTTTTGGTTCCCTCTGGCAATCTTACAAACTTCTGCTAACAAATTTTTTAAAAATGCAGCTTGCTTGCCCTGATATCCATCTAAAGTAACTGTTGGTATGAAATTGACTGGTGGGCGAAGAGCATTAGTTGCTTCACCATTCTGTTTTAATAATTCACTTCCATGCACGCTATCAAAACATTTTTGAATGAGATCAATGTTTTCAACATTATGTTCTTTAGCACACTATTTAAAGATCAAAATAATCAAAAATTATCTATGTCGAGACCGAAAAATTTTACCTTATGCATAGCTTCCCTAGGAATCATATTGTCCCGTATCATGCATGCAACGACATCAATTTGTAGTTTTTGATCATCAATTACTTCAATTACACAGGCATGATATATATTGCCTGTGCATTCCAATTGTCCATGCTGGCAATCAAAACGGTATGTGCCATCCGGATTGGAGTGCGTTTTTGCTTTTCCATATGGCACCAATTGAACATTTAGAATTGGTGCAGCCTTCTCATAGGTAGGAAGCAATTGTTTTATTATGAAATGTTTAGAATCGGGACAAAGTGCTTCATAATATACTGTGACTACTACAGGCAAACTTGCCTGACGTTGGTAGTTAGTTCTTTCCTGAAGTATCAATGTGTAATAAATTAATTGAGTTATTAATATAATTCACGTACTGCAAGCAGTGCACCATTGAAGACTATTATTCTTAAAAGTATAATAACAATAATTAATGCAGAAAAAATGAAAAAAACACGTTTCCTTGCTGCGGATACCATTGGCACTAAAAACTTGTATTAAAATGGACTTTTATTTATTTGTTTATCTTTATTTATAACATCTTTGCAGTCGAAGATTTTGGAGACGAGAACAGGGTGTTATAGTTGAAAAATTTTAAAATGCAAAAATAATTTTATAGTTTTCGCAGTCTTAAGGTGGTTCTTAAAAGGCGTGGATTTTCCATCAAACACGTTACAAGTTCTCCAGCACCTTAACGTTCAAACAAATTTTAATATGAAGATTGGTAACCTCGAAAAATGCATTATTGGAGGCATACAATACTTTTTTTACACTCGCGCGATAGGCTTCATATGAAAAAACTGATGATATATTTTTGCAGATGTGAGTGAATAGTTTTACACGCAAAGCAATTACATGAAAATTTAACGTACCTCAAGTAAACAATAATAAATCGGAACGTTGTGAATGCAACACTGTCCTCACAACTGTAATACATATAGTGACTATCATTTCAAAAAATGTAAGGTTATTTATTTTATAAAAAGTGTTGTTGCTCAAAATGACTTTAATATAAAAGTCAAAATACCTTCAAAATGATACATTCAATCTCCATGTTGGCTTATGTCATTAGATAGACCACAATTAGGCCTAACTATTTCATCGCTGTTGGTCTAGACGATTTTCAAGATAATGGATGAAGTGACATACCATGAGCATGAATTTCTTACAAAAATGCAACTACATGGTAGCATTTTTGTTGGTTGCTGTGGAGGCTATCAAAAAATTTAACGGAACGATGGAAACGGAACAAATTTTAAAAACAAAATTTTTTAATATGAATATTTTAAATCTAAAAAAGATTGTGTACTTTCATGTAATTTGTTTTTACCGTAAATTTGATCCATTAACACTAAAAGAGTAATTCATTTAATTTTTAATAATCGAGGAATAAATTTTATCACTATATTTTATAGTTTTTTCGATTTTATATGCCCATTCTTAAATTAATTAGCAGAGTATTCGCAATTGTAAGAGTATATTGCGAACTGGAATTTTCACAGCCCTCACGGGATGCTGGATATGAATTAAATAGCTCTCAACATATCGATATACTTTATTCGTCCGCAAACTGTAGTATGTCCTTGTAAAACGTATAGATTGTCCTGGCATAATTGATGAAAGTACAATTGGAGATTTCTACAAAACTGTGACGACGAATTTCGATGGTTTTTTTAATTGTCGCTTCAACATTTCGGATTCAATCCTTTATACCTTATCTGCGACAATCTTGGTGTTTATAAGTTACATCAAATCTTCCTGGTAGGCTTTTAGGAAAATTTAATTTTGGTAATTTTTCTTTGTGTAAATGTATTAAAAATTTAAAAAATGAATAAGCAATGATTTTTAGATGCTTAATTTTTTAAATTGTTTTGGTATTTTCAAAAATTTATTTATTAAAATTTGCTAAATCTTCAAATAAATCACATCTTTTTGTGCCACTCGCATCACAAAAGTGCTAATAGAAAAAGTGGCGCTAATCTCACGCAAATCTTCATTTCCCCAGAAGTTGAATTAAAATAAAATATCTAAAACCTTAAGTACTTTATAAAAAGTCTTTTATTCAGTTATTTCACTAAATTAAGCATCGAATAGAATATATATACTAGTAAGTTTGATTTCTGCATTGAAAATAAAATAAACAAATTTATCCAACTAAAATTGTATACGATCGATTGAATTAAATTGATTAATTTATATTTGTATATCAATGAAATTGCGTTGCAGGTAAAATTTTAAAACTTGGTATGACTTAATCATTGGCCCTATGAATTTGGAGTACCGTAAAGAAACAGATGATGTTGCACTGACATGTTTACATCAACAAAAATGGTTCATAAGAACACTAAAATTTATATTTTCAAGCAATACCAATGTGAAACTTCAAGTCCAATCTCGTGGCTTTTCTACTTAGGTTGCATCGTAAATATGAATATGAAATCTCGAGCTTACTATGGTCGCAGTAAGTAGTTAAATAATAGAGCCCTCTATGGTCAAATCTATGGATTTTTTGACATAGCCCAAGGAATTAAAATTCAGGGTAATCGCATTGGACTTATTGATCGTATGGTTGCTTCAGAACCACCTCGTGAAATGTTTGATTCCAATGCGAAAAGTAGTAGTGGCAACCAATTGTAACAAACTAATATTATAGCCAAATTCGTACCAAAATCAAAAGTTTAATTAACTTATTTAAACTGTATACGAATAAGCTTAAATCTGGTGTAAATTTTTAAACTCGGTTTTTTAAAGGTGTTTGTATGAGTTTTGCTGTATAGTCTCATTAGAAGCTGTATAAAAGCCTGGCATAAATTTTATTGTTGATAGTAGCAGAAGGAATAGTAGAAAAAAATAATAAACAAAGATTTTTATATTTAAGACATTTGGATTTAAATATTTAAGTCATCTGTCCCAAGTACAATTTTTCTTAAAAAATTTGCAAATTATTATTTAACACGATTACATTTGCATTAAATATTCAACACGATTACATTTCGGCAAGCTTAAGCTTAATTCAAATAAAACCTAAAGTATTTTACCTTAGTACTTAAAAGATATAAATTGATTAATATAACTATTCTAATTGCCATTTAAAACTTAAGTAGTATTTAAACTGTTATACCAGACCCTTACAGCTTAGGAGTCACAGAATTCAGACATATTGAGGTTAACTGTATCACGTTTTGCTTGTTAAACATACCCAATGTCAAAAAGTGTTTATTGTTGTTTTTAATTTCCATGTAAATTATAGATTGAATTATTCTTGATCGTAATTGCATATTAACTTTGAAAAGTATATCGAAAGTCGTCGAAGTCGGATTGAAATATTTTATTTTAGATACGCGCTCGGTTTATTGGAACATACCTGTGGAATAATGTCGAAAACATTACAGACATGCATTAAATATACTACCACAGAATTAGAGCACTATGCAAGAATAGAAGGATCATGTGTAAAAAAAGTTATCGCCAAATGGCATTTGACACTACCTCCATTTGCACTTGCAAACGTAAGGCAATATATTACCAACTATATTAGATGTAAAAAGGTTGGTTTCTATGACATGCACTTAAATGGAATTATATTGGATGTAAAAAATGTTAAACTATTAGGCAGCTTAGCTGCTTTAAGATCAGATGACCCTCGCATGCATGTTAAAATAATTGGCGATTGTTTTGTATTCCAACCCGTAGAAGGAGCCACTTTAAGCGGCATTGTTAGGCACATTGGAAAAAAACATGTTGGTGCTCTTATATACAGAGTTTTTAATGCGAATTTACGGTTTGAAACGAAAGTTGACGAGAATTTGGTAGAATTGGATAAAGAAATTAAGTTCCGCGTGAACAATTTTAATTTACAAAATGTGTTTCCGTACATCGAAGGAGATTTGATAGCGGACACTTTGGAGAGAAAACAGGTAATTATGAAAAAGGTTGAAATGGACATATAGTAATTAGAATTTTTTCAGAACAAGATCATTAAATTCAGAACGGATAGTCCCGTTGACTCAGGCATCGAAGAAAAGGAAGCAAATGAAGTAGAAGGGCTGATTGGTTTGATTAAACAAGAACCGATGTCAGAATTAGAGAGCACAACTACACCAGCAAAAAAACCAAGGAAAGGATCCAAAAGAAAGGTTAATGAATGTAGTGAAGCATCTGGTGGAGACACGCGAAGTAAAGTTTTAAAAAAAAAGAAAAAAAATGAAAAGAATACATCCTTTAATGATACAAGCCCTCAAAAAATTCAAATTAAAAAAGAGCCTGTTGCTGAATAAATGAAATTTTTGTCAAAATTATCCAACCAGATTAATTTGTGCTTAAAATAAGGTTTTGAAAATTAAAGACTTTATTTTTCCATTTTAAAACCTAGGGATATTAAATGTATAGAACCTATAAGCGATTTTAACTTTTTTCTCATTTCCAGTAGAGTGCAAATTGTTTGGACCTCAATTAATGAAATGAGTTCAAGTTGAATATGTTTGGGATTCCATTTCCATTAGCATTGGATTGTGTTTAATTCAGTTTTTATAAAAATATAAAAATACCACTTAATCGAGGATAAAATGCCAGCATTTTAAACAACCTACCCTGCATGGGTTAAGAACTCGGAGTATTTTCATTATACCCTTCATCAAATGTGTGCGGGGATACAAATTGATATATGCATTCATATATTCATATATATGCCTGAAATTAATTTTCCACAGTAAAATACTGGTATTGCAAATGTTGCTATCTATTCTGCCTTACAGCTTGTTCTCGTCAAGAAATAGGATAACGAATTTGTTACTTTATATAAAACTTCTGCTTTTTTCATACACCATCATTTGCAGTCGTTCTAATGGCATTAATTTATTTCATCTAATTTTATTACTGCAACCTTCATCACAATTATACTTTACTTTGTATGACTAATATAACAAAACAATAAACCCAATCCTTTGGTAACGATCACTATGTTAACCAGCTTTGCTCTTTAATCGCACAAATTTCAACGGTAATTGCCCACACTTGGTTCTGTTTCGCACCGACACGCATTTGCTCCCTTCTTTTGGTCAATGCCGTCGCCATCGCTTCATCTGATATGACCGTTTTGTAACGTGTGCATGATTTCCCGAGTACATGATTTTGGAACCATTTTAGGCGAATACTACATTTACTACATTTATTTACTATTTTGGGTCAATGTCTTCTATTTATTTATACAATAAAATAAATTATAATCAATTTTTCTCCGATTTATTTATTGATTAATTGTCATGCTGCTCAAAATCTCCATGCGGCAGTAAAGCGATTACATTTCAGAATACCAATATTTGATGATTTTCTTTTTTATTAATATATTTTTAATTAATTTTTTACCAAAGTCACAATCAGTTATTATTTTAGAAAATACCACTACTGGTTATTTTGAAATAATATTCTCAAGTTCTAAAGCGCTGCCTAAGTCCACTAATTTTCTCCTCAATCAAAGATGTTTTGTCGGTGCCAGAATCATTTCCAGCAGTGTTACGGACTGCTTTTCATTGACCCTTACGTACTCACATCCACTTTTTCGAATAGTTATATTTTTAGTATTCTTTGCAGACATAAGACAAGAAAGTAGTATTAGCAAAACTAATAAATATTCAATGCGTTTTAAGAACTCCATGTTTCTTAAATTGTAATTACTAAAGAACGATAAATGAAATGAAATGTTCAGCCAATAATTTTTGCAAATTATAAAAAACACTTTCTCCACTTTGCTTGTAGCGTCAATATAAATTTGATGTGTCGTTGTAGCATCAATCCTGGCAAATAGATTTTACTATGAACCCTCTAAGCAATGCAATAAAATCGGCCCCTCTTGAAAAACAGAAGCCAGAATTTTAGGGCATGTGGCATGTAGGTTTCCAAGATCTGCTGACCATGCGCTGGGTGCTTTCGATTGAAAAATTTCATTTAGGATATATATGGTGAATGGTGGTATAGAAAGCGCGGCAATATCGAAAATATCGACAAAGACATGCTCATGAAGATTTTAAGGTTATGTCAATGGTATGAATGGGTTTGAAACAGATCTGAAGCACCATTTTCAAAAATTTTTGCAAGCTTATGCCATTGGTCTTAGTAAATTAGTCATTTACTGCAATTTTTATAAATATCCGAGTTGAAAAAGAGTATTTGGAAAGCCTTGTGGTACAGTACGGTTTACGTACGTACATTTTAATAATGCAAACTTAACTAAATAGAAATTCCGTATCAGAGTATCAATAAAGTGAAACATTAGCAACAAACAATCAAAACAAGTGTATTAAATAATTTGAAAAGACATTTTATAATTCTTTGAAGTCATTCATAAATACATATATCATATCAGTAAAATTACTTATATTTTAACAAATAAATTAACACAGACATACATATATAATTGAATATAAGTTCTATAAACAAAAACGTACATCCAAATATCAATATCGAATAAAATAAATGATCGTATAGTTATTTGAATTGTGGTTATTGGATAATTATATTACATAATTCAAAATCATGAAGGATAAATGGAAAACAAGATTGGAAAAGCCGTATGACTACACATAAAACACATATATAAAAATATAAAGATCAAATACACGTTGAAATATACATAGTTTACATATACATTTATGTCTGTTTGTTTTGATTTCTTTTTTTTTGGAAGTTAATAAATCAAAAACCCATTGTATAATGCTGGAAGTGTAAGCATTTAATTATTTTCCTATGCATTAATTAATTAGCTAAATTAAGAAGGACGAAATTAAAAAGACAAGCAAAATCAAATTGGAGGTTATTTTTATTTAACTACGAAGATTTGAGATTGTGTGGTTAAACCGAGATCTCTTGAATATGTACACGTTTCTTGCTGCCAGTTACGCCAGACTGAGCGACAGAGCCACCTGATTGTCTTAGTATACTGTTATGTTGCTGCTGTTGGAGACTACTTTGAAAGATTTTCGGCGGTGGCGGTGGCTCTGGTATATCGTCATCCTGGGTAATATCTTCGTTCGTTGCTGGTGTAACAGTCACGGCCTGTTCGATTTCCTTAAACGACATTTTGTCAGACGACTGAACTGCGTAGTCAAATTGCGTTATTTGATTAGAACCGTTTGCCCCTAATACCGTTGTCATAGGCAATTGATTAAATGATCCCAGCTCAAGGTTGTTCAAAGAATGTATATGAATATCATTTGGTTCGGCCGTCACAACAAAGTTCACTTCCAGGGGATTACATGGTTTTGTCTTCAGTAAATCCAGTGTATTTGTAGAACAAGCAGCAGTCCAATTTGTATCCATCTTCAAGCATGCTTTCTGTGTGGATATGTCATTTGCAATGGGATCATCGTTTTCTTGCTTAGATTTTTCATCATAGCAATTGTACTCGCCGAAAACAACTTGCGCCTTGCCACTATCACTAATCCCAATAAATGAGCCACTGCCTTCACTGCCAAACATATTAAGTTTAATAAGATTTGCCGTTTTACTTGAATTAGAATCTTGTAATTGTTCTTTGGTTTTTGCATCACGTGCTCTTTTTTCTCGCTGGTAATAAATGCCAGCAAATATAAGTACATTGAGTATGAGTAAGAAGCAACCGACCGCTACTGTAGCTATTAATGCAGTAGTATAGCTTTGGAACTGTTTACTGCTTAAACGTCGCAGAACTTCGAGATTTCCTATGATACCAGTCGATGCTGTTGCTATGTCTTTATCCGGCGAAATCACCGACCGATTAATCAAGGGCATCTCAGTCGTTTGTTCCGGCAACAAAAGTGTACCATCAATACCACATTCTGAAAATATTTGGTTAATAATCAACGGAATGTTCGACACGATCTTATGATAACTGAATGTACCTGTTGTTGTAATTATAACTCCGCTTCTATTATTAAAAGATGTATTACTGGTAATGGCTTTGGTTGGCAGAGTGGTCTTAGTTATGTGTATATCTTCATCATCTGCCGGCTTGGTTTGCAGTTGCGGTCGTACTACACCTGGAAAAATTCAAAGAACAATAGACAAATATTCAGCAAGTTGTGCGAGCAACGAGACACACCTTCATAAAGATCTCTGTTATTAATATCATCAAGAAATTGATGGTGTCGCATTGATTGGTCATTTATATTGGAATGCCTATGAAGTTGTGGTATTAGATTCAGCCACATGGATAATTTGTGGCCGCGATAATGACTTTGAATTTCTGCTTTAGTTCCTTTAAACGAAAGTGTTCATTGATATAATTTCAAGAAAAATATATAAATGTAGTAATCAATAGCTTAAACTATACTTACTAATACAGCGATGACATACTTTATAAACCAAAAAAGAAGGATGTGATTGTATAATTATTACGCTTGGGTAAAACGTTAAGGACTGTTTCGTGAAACTTACATTTTGGCGAAGTTAATTATAGAATAAATAAAAATAAATGATTTGTGCGACCATGGAATCAATATATACAAATAAATAACAATCCACTCATTCTAGATAAGATTTGAATATAAATATAAAAAGAACTCCAAATCGAAGTTTTGTTAAATTTCCATCGAACTATTAATTTATCCAAAAATATTAATAATGATACTCAAAGAAAAATTAATTTGCGAATGCATAGTTTAGTCCGTCATATCTAAAAAAGTTTCTTAATCATGTGTGAATCTGCAGATGGCTTAACTATCAATGAATTCAATGTAATTCCTCTGCTTGTATGCAGATATTCATGAGGCTTGGCGCCAATAATCAAATAACCAGATCTATAATTATAGAATCTTTATACTTTCTGTTTTTTTATATTCAATATCTGTTGTGTCTTTGATACAAATGCAATATAAAATATCATCACCATCACCACCAAAAAATAGAAAGAGCGGCTTAAGCTAGATCAACACAAAGTACACACTTTCTATGAAAAATGTTTAGATTTCCTTTTGAATTTGGTTAAGATCCGACCAATATTTCGGGTTCCTCCAGTGCACATCTATTTATTCAAAATTACGAGCGTAATCTTACTGTAGCCGTTAGAATTGATATTTTGCAATGATATTTCAAAAATGGGTATGATTGATCAGGGGTACCTCCAGCAAACGAATGTGGTCCAAATGGAGGTTTTAATGCTGAATTGCACATAGTTTTAATTCTGTTGAACATAAATATAATTAATGTGTGTAGCGAAAATTTGCTTGATTGCATGAAAATTACGCATACCGCTAGTACATCTATGTGATCTGAATAGAGTCTTTATGCTGAATTAGGCACAGTTATCTGTGTTATTTGCATGCAATTCCAGTATTGAGTGAAAATAAATATAATCCAAATATATACCAAATTTGGGCATGCTTACATGAAAATCAGCGGTACCTCCAGTACAGCTATGTGGTCTCAGTAGAGACTTTAATACTGACTTATGCACAGGTATCATTTTATTTGGACGAAATTGCAGTATTGAGTGAAAATGTATATAATTAATGTGTGTACCAAAAATGGGAGTGATGGATGAAAACAAGACGTACCACCAGTACACCTATGTAGTCCTTCAAATGGCTTTACTGTAAAATTCCAATGTTAAGTGAAAATGTATATGATTAATCTGTGTATTATTGATTCATTGAAATCAGACGTTTATGTTGTCCACAAAAAGGGAGTTAATTTTTTTTCTAATTTACGAACTAAATCCAGAATAATTTACTATTTTGATGTTTTTTATTACATAATCAACCGACGTGTATTATATTGTAAACTTTAACTTGTTTTTTAATTTTAATTGTTTTTTACTTTTGTTGGAATATCAAGCTTTTCCTTCAGCTCTCGTGACTAAAGAATGCAATAGTTTATTATGTGTTTACAGAATGCCACTAAAGGATGAGTGGCGATAATAACAAATAAACAGAAAAAATTAAAATTTAAATATCGCTGAGCCTAAGATTAAGATAAGGTTCTAATGGGAAATGAATTTAATATGAGCCAAACAATGAACTTAGGCAGTATTCCGTGGTATAGCGTAATGCGCAAAATGTAATATTGCATAACTTCTAACTTCATATGTTTTAGTTACCAAGTTCCATATACAATTGGTTCACTACGTCGTACGGATCCCAGTGTGGCAGGTATGCTACATCCATATCGGGTATAAGATTAACTTCATTGTGCCCATCCGCAAATATGTCATCATTTTTGAGATGGCGTCGACTTGTACGCTTCTCACGCATCGCATTACTTCTCCGCTGATTGTAAATTATTTCCAAATTCAGTGGTGTATTCACTTTATACATGGGAATCGGTGTATTTTTGATGGACGAATGTATTTGGGTATTATTGTTTTCTTCAGATAAGCGTTTAATCCTTTCTTGATTAATATAACTACTATGTGTATTGGCATACCGTTGATTGACATCTGTACTTAAATCGTGACTATTTATATTGTTAGGTACAGCAGACGTGGACGTTAATGGAAATGAATTTGACGAAATTGTGGACTGGTTAGGATTTCTGAAATCAAAGTAAAATATTAAAAAAAAAGCTAAATGGATTGTTTGTCGAACTCACCCTGTTTTTACAAAGTTTGCGAGGTAACGCAGCATAAGGCGACTGATTTTTTTTTCCTGAGTGGTGTAGTTATATGGAAATAATGGCGATGTAGGTAATCCTAACCAAAAAGGCACATCTTCACCACGAACGGATCCGGTCCTCTGAAAATAAGAAATAAGGGCTCAAAACATGCCTTCTGGAAAAATGCAATTGGAATACCTTACCTGTGGGAATTCTTCTTGAACAGTTTTGTGTCTAAAATGTAAAAAGTAACTTCGCCCACCTCGTAAACTGTGCAAGTACCCCAATTTTATTAAAGCAGACGCAGTATGACCATCGCTTAGAAATGATAACGTTGCATCCCTAGAGCTGAGAGGATTGCGCACAGCCTTTTCCCAGTCGGTGTATTCGTTCTGAAATAGATAAATTAAATCGGAGTTTTTTTTTACTTAAGAACCATGTTAATTCAGTAATATTTCCAGGAATCATTTATCGTATTTTTTCAATTAAAATAATTCAATGCTTATCTTTAGCATCCATTAAAATTGAACGTAGAATATTTCATACGTGTTCCGCAATGTGTCAAATATTTTTAGTCCTTTTAAGATATATAATTCAAAACTAAATATTTCTTTAATTTAATATTGTCAAGATTTCTTTTGTAACATATACCTAAAGTTAGCATATTGAAAGTGGTTCCTGCAAAGCGAAGTGGAAAACAATAGGAAAACAATAAATAAAACAGTCATGTATTTTGAGGATCAAGATTTCAATATTTCATTTGGATGTAGTATAAATAGAACTAATATATATATAGAAGACCATATTTCCATTCGCTTTTCGAATACGATACATTCATCCTACATACGCTAATTTACCAAGTTCCGATAAGACATTGATTTTATAAATAATTTCTATTTTTTTGAAAAATTTTTATGACAGAGGTTAATGCCGATAAGGAAACTCACCTTAAGTACAGCAAAAATTTCATTCAAATGATAGTGATAATTATTACGAACAAAAGTTCGTAAAATGCGATCTCGCCGTGTTTCATTGAAACCAAATTCCAAATCCTGAGCACTTAAATCCAAATAAGATTCAACTGATGTTAGACAGAATAGCAAATCGCGTTTGGGGAAATTTCCGTATTCAATTCCGGTCGTGCTAAAATAAGATGTCTTGAGTATTCACAAGAACAAAAATGAAGTAAATAAATGTCCAACCTGACTATTGCTGACCCCAAAGGCAGCGAAATTTTGCCAATAGACTCGCTACCTTGTGCAATTACTGTGCCATCTATAAACGGAGCAAAGCCCATTAAAAACCTGAAGAAGACAAATAAATCACTGAATTGATTAAGTGTCATGTCCTCAATGTAGAATATTAGACCTGGGATAATCAATAGTCACTGCTAGTAGCTCAGCAACCGTTTTTGTACGCAAGCACGGAGCCAGATCATCATACATCATATCCCCGTGGCAGCCAGTTTGCTCGGCAACACGTCGCTTCACAAAAAGTGGGTTCTTCTGTATTGCCCAAGGTGACAGTGCTGATCCGCTTACCAATACCACTCGTTGTATCAAGTCTGCATCAAAACGTACAATTAATAAATCAATTTCATGAACAGTAATTAATAAAATTTCAAATACCGCTTGCCACTGGCGAAACCACTAATATATTGGCCAACGCGGCACCAGTACCGTGGCCGAACAATGTTATGCTGTTGGAATTGCCTCCAAAAGCAGGCAAGTTTTCCTTTAACCAATGTAATCCGGCTACCAGATCCATGAGACCGAAATTGCCTTGTGCACTCTCTTTCCCGCCAGTCTTAAGAAAACCAAAAATACCTAATCGAAAATTAATTGTGACGACAATTACATTGCCATGTGCAGCCAATTCGGAGCCATCATAAGGGTTGCCACTACTCCATTCGTATGATTCACCGTGGATATATATTATTGTTGATAAGTCGGGAGTTTCATTTCGTTCAGCAGAATTCGTGGCAAAGCCTGTAATGATTAAAGAAATCTTCATTGATTAGTATTCGTATTATTTGTTATAAAAACTCAAAATTTTGTTTGTCATTAAATTCGTGTGTTTGGGGTAACTCCCCCAAGTTATGGACATATTTTATCCGTAATATAACAAAATATAGCATATAGCTAGACCATATTTTAATAAAAATGGCAGGATATGCAGCACCATTAGCAATAATTGTGTTTATTCCAACAATTAAATGAGAACTTGGTTGGTTCAAAATGATTAATAAGGAAAGAAGGTTAAAATTAAAAGATATTTTTTTTAAGTTTACAGGTCTACCCCTTCTTGGAAATATTATACCCAAATTTATCTTCCAACTTAATTCATAATATTGGCACAATTTTGTAAAATAAAATTAAAATTCCTCAAGTTTTTGATTTTTCAGAAAGTGGTGTTGCCTTCTAGGTAAATAACATTTTGGACCGATTGGGTCTGTATTTGGAGTCAGTGAATAGGACTAATTTTTTATAGTTTTTGATGAAATAATTTTTTATGATAAAAACACAGACATGGCAATAAACAAATCCTTTTCAAATTCAAGTAAGTTTAGTACATGGAAGATTTCTTTTAAAGAATGTTTAGCCAAAGACCTAAATTTACTTTTATATCAAATCAAATAAAAACTTGCAATTAAATGCCTGATATGAATTTCGTCATTTCGAAAGTAAAAATAATATGCTGCGCATCTGAGCACCTTAGCTACCACACACTTCCAATGAAAATATTGTGTTTAAATCGAGGTAAAAGGTTTATGGGAGATATCCGAAGATATGATCTGATTTCACTCAAATTCAATCATATTACAGAATGATTAATGTTACATTTTTATTAATTCATAAATACTTAATTTTTCTCGCTTTTCAAAAATTCTTCGGCCTTTATCCGCATCTCAGAGGGCAAAATTTCTATACGAAGTACTTGAAATTATCACCGATTCCGAGAGTTCTCGACCTAAA
>JXPQ01000366.1:56475-67627 GCA_001014675.1 Ephydra gracilis
TATTTTTCAAATTTAAATAACAGCAATACCATTAATAATTCAATTGATTTTAAATAAAAATTTTCAATTACCGTATGGATTATTACTTTATTTTATTGTATGAAATATATTGTTAATACTTATCAACTAATATATTATATGAATGATGTTTAAGTGTATATTCTCAAATATTGCAGTGACACTATGTAAAATATTAAACTGGAAAAATATGGAAATTTGAATTCCTTTTTTATATTATTTATTTATATGTTCGGTTTCATTCTGAATAAAGACTTCTAGTCGAACCCCATTATTATTCTAATTGACTGTTTTTGGGAACCCAAATTGGGCATCCCACTCAAAGTACTGAATTTGTATTTACATATATAAATTACTTGCAATTTATGTTTAAATTCCTTAAATAAAAAACATGTTAGTCTCAAAATAACAATTAAATAAATTTACTGTTATTTTTCATGTTATTTGATTAGTGTAAATTCTGAAATATTTCATATAAACATTCCAAAAACTCCTATAACAAAACACCAAATTTGATATAAAAAATTCACAAATTGCCGTTTAATTATATTATATTTATCTTGTTAATGTATTACAAATTTTAGATTATTAATAATTATGAAAGTACATACGTTAATAATTAAAAGGCTAACACGAAGCGAATTAGTATAACTAAGATAAAATCAGAAGTATCACTTGCGAAAGATATGCCGCATACAAATACGCATAGCTTGATAAGAAAATTTTTTTTGGGACCACCATTTAATCGTTCGACTCCATCGTTTTGGTGTTCTCGCATACTTGTGCTTTAACAAATAATAAAAATTTGAATTATCGCAGCCGAAATGGTGAGAAACCATGACGAAAATTTTAATGCTTAAAGTTAATTCTTAAAACAATATTATTGATGAAATGAAAAAATCAGTGTTAAATTTTTCTTATAAAAAAAAATTATAAAATTAGTCCAGGCTTTACATAGACATCCTATTTAAAAAATTCCCCAGAAAGTATTATGAATTTCAGCAATTTTCGCCAAAAGTCTTGCGTCAAAATCTAGGGTGCATGTGTAAAACTGGGCTTATGTAATTAGGTATATGGATTTTATGGAAGAATCGAAGTTCCACTCAGATCAATACTTCAGGAATCATTAGTTTAACCTTGTGGTCGAAATTAAGGGCTTTTCAACTAATTAGTCTGAATTATATGAGGCAGTTGCTGCTATTGAAAATAAAGATAATGGATATAATTTATTAATTTTCTCAATATTCCGAGGTATGTCTACAGCTTCGGATGAGTACTTAAATTTTTTTTTATGTAATTGAAGTTTTAAACACATTAAAAGATATGAAAAAACTTTAGTTATTAGTCAATAGCAAAGGAAAGACTGATATTTGGGAGTGTTTAATTGAATTTTTCTTGAATATCAATTTGGATGTCAGTGCATGAATTATTTGAGTTATTTTTGCGATTCGTCATATTATTCGTTTGGTGAAAGCTAATGATATTCTGGTCATTTTACTTTCCATGAAAGTGTGGAATCACACAGATAGTGCTACTAATGTAACATCCACATGAGTTTAACCTTACCCTGAGATTCAAAAGACTCTTAGTTTGTCTGATAGAGCATTTCGGGTTATTTTTAAGAAAATGGGTAAAGAAGAATTGCATGTGTTTTGGAGAAAAAAATACTGTCGTAGCCAATACTTGGCGTGATACATATTATTCAGACTTTTATCGTCGAAAATGTGCGCTGTTTTGAGACTAAGCACGCATTGCACATTGGTATCGAAAAGATGGTTTATCGCTATAATCCCTGTATCGCCCTTCTAGGCAAGTCTATCGAGTAAAAAATCTAATTCAACGAATAGAAGTAAATATTTCCGATTGTATGTTTCAACGCGAGGGATTAATATAAATTGCTTGAACGATTTTCATCTGTCTGTGCGTTTATTTACGATCTCAATTACATAATATAAGAGCGGTTTCTGGTTCTGGAACAGAAATTCCTCTCACCTAATTTTTCTATGTTCTGTTTTCCGAATTTGCAATAATGGTATTCCAACACATATAATCCATTGGTAATTACAGGTCGGGAGTCAAATTGCCACTGCACGCGGTTGCACCCCCTGTTGTTTGCGTAAAGGTGTATTATCAGCTTGGTGACGATAAGAAACTGGTAAGAATCGATGTTGATACCCTTTAAAGTTCACACTTCCAAAATGTTTGACCCATTTCATCCATCAAGTACTGAGTGCTCAAGATGATTGCTTGTTTGTTGAATGCGGGACTGTTGCTTTGTGTATATTGAGATGCTGGAATTTGGTGCTCAAGATTACCATGTTCTACGTAGCAAAATATATCGGTAAAAATCATAGTCATAGTCACTGAGCTTTCCAACTCTGTGCCCAATGATGCTTTCAGTGTACATCATAGTATTACAGTTGCCAAAAAACATTTTTACATTGGCCTTCATTACTCAAAGCGACTGTTAAGCCGGTTGTTGAAGGCATCTTTGGTAAGGTTTTCTGTATTCTTTGGAGGTATGTGGGCATAAATCGATCATTAGAAAATTTGGATTTAATTTGGATTTCAACAAACCGATTTATAAAAAATAATATTAATAAAAGTCAATAAACCAACCTCTCAAAAATGGTTCAACAATATGCTGATGGTTTGATAAATGGAATATATGTATATATAATCTGTATGCATTGTCCAATAACACTTAAACATAAAAATGCCCAGTCAAAAAATTTTATTTTGTGTTTGGCTTCCCAGACTAGTGGAAATTCATTGTAATAACTGATGAAGCGGTGGGTTTAAAAATATCACTTCCACAATGCTTGCAGTTGTAGCAAATGCAAACTGCAATGCACTACGGAATTGACACTTTCAAAACTTTTGTTTTGACTTTATTTAAAAACATGGATAGCTGATGTATCGTTGTTGCACTTACGTCGATTTCGATTCCGATTTGCAAATGGTACATATATATTCAAGTACAAGCAGTCTTCCGATTGATTTTTTAATAGTGGCAACAATCTCCGTAATTGAGCAAGTCGTGCTCGGGGTACCTCGAGTAGGGCTTCGGGGCCATTAGGTGGTATAGGCACCACCTGTGGACATACTGGTGAAAAACGATCAGCATTTCTTACATTTTTCCATGTAGATGGTGTTATCGGTGGCATAAATCTGTAATAAATATATTATCCAATTAAATACTTTAAATAATGTATAAAAATAAAGAGAATGAATAGAATACGTTTAGTGCTATAAATATTGCTACGATTGTGATAATAATTTCGTCAACCTAAATTATTGTTAATTGTTTGAAAAGTTCCTAATCAATCAAACTTTGACACACTCATGATATATTGAATTATTTATTGCTATTGCCCAGTCGGCAATCAGAAGGTAATTCTTCAGCAGTTCAAAAAGATTTATTACATAGTGTTCGATTTTTTTTTTGTGAGGCGAATGTATTCCATTAATTCCTTTTTTATATCAATGGCATTAGACATGTGACATGTGATATTTTGTATTTAATTTATAAATAGAATTTTAGATTCAGGTATGTTTAGAGTTGTATTATGAATATGTGCTACTAATCTTAATTTATGACGTAGCTTTATTTATTTCTCTTTAGGATTTTCGTGTAGAACGAAATGAATTTATTAGGTACAGGCTAGAAATGCTATTACCAGATTACACGTTGATGAAGGATGTACCAACTTTTAAATACAAATATAATGTATTTCAGAAATATTCTTAGAGGATTTTTTTAAGAATAGAATATTTTCACTAGATGGCTTGGCAACGTATTATATGGAACAAGAATTAAAACTGTGAGCATTGTCATTTCAATGAACAAATGTTCATCGAGTTATATAAAGGTATAAACTATAGTTATCTATTTAGTTTTAAATAATGCGTTTGTACGCACAAACGCGATATATGCGCACTTGTCTTGCATGATTTTGGGCTTACAGCAGCAATATTTTCGATAATAGAATAGTAACTGTCTGAGTGCTATGAGGCTTGGTATTTGGGAATGACAAAGATGTTTAACAATATAGAATTTAATTTTAATAAAAACATAAATAATACAAATTTATTGCAAATAAATTAACTATATTTTTATTCATTCATCATAATTTTTCGTTTAATTCCGAAATTTTATATGCATTTAATATTGATTTAATTAAAAAAAATAATGAAACTCACTATGGTTTCTTTCATTACATACGGAAGTGACAATGCACTAATACACAAACATTTGACGAATTGCGAATCATGGATAGCATTGCTGTGCACGACAAACATTCTGTATAAATCAGTAATCGCCTGCTCTAACATAAAAGATGCATGCGGCGCGTGAGTCCCTGGACGATTTGCACTATAATTTTTCACACGAACACCAGTTTTATATATGTTCTTTAACCAAATCAAGTTGCTACATTAAAGATATAGCAAATTTAATTTTTATATTTAACATAATATACATTATTTAAATAAAACAAATATTTAAATCATAAAATGCCAAATCCTGTCCCATGAAATGTCATAAAAAATGGTATAATTGTTAACACTCTCCCCATTTGCCATAGGCGTCTATGCCGTATTATGCTGAGACACAAGAACTTGACAATTTGAGAATTGTCGACAAGACAAAAGGGACCCGATTCCTTAGGGAAACAATTTAAAAATTGTTGGTCAATACTGAAAAAAACCAATCGACCTAATAAAATATATTCTTCCATGAAATCGCAAAATTGCAGTACTCGTATACAAAAATATTTCCCTTAGAATGCAACTTGCGTTTTCTTGAACACCACTGTTATTGTAGTACATGTAAATTCTAGAGTCCTTCTTCTTGTCTTAACTATTTTTCTTTTAAAAGACGATCCAACATTTTGAATAAAAGCATACTAAAATGTGTAATAATTATTATAAGAAATTAGCAAACGCTATATACTATTCAAATCAAAAATGTTTACTTATTTTTTTTTGGTAACTATNNNNTACTTATTTTTTTTTGGTAACTATTGTATCATATGTATGATTTCAAAAATATCAAAAACAGAGATACATAGTGTTTTCAAATATTAATTTGAACCAGAAATCTATTTAATAATTGAATAATTGAATTAAAAATTTCGTATCTTTTAATTTAATCTATAGTATCTAGTAATTACTTATATGGATTTTAATATATATTTTATTTATAATTAATACCATTATTATTATTGTTCAGTTTACGTATAATACCTTTATTTCAAATGAAATCTAAATTATATTTGTCAAAACACCATTTATGCACACACACTGCATTTGTGTGATACAAGGTTTCATTGTCGTATACATGCACGCATATTGAAATGTCTACTTTCCGGGATGCTTTTTAAGTAAAAAATGTCATTAATTAAGATTAATGATAATTAAAGTCCAAAAGAAGCCTTATGCAGGATTTTCCACAGTTTGCATTTTAATTGAAAGAAATTTTACAGTAAAGTGAACATAACTACAATTAATCATTGGATGAAAATCAGGGAAACCTCGAGTGCGCCTATATGGTCCCTACGTAGGCTTTAGCTTTAGAGTAACTTACAGGTATGTTATAAATTTTCAAAATCACAGTATTGAGTGGACATAAATATTATCAATATGTGCAACCAAAATAGGCTTCAATGGAGGAAACTCATAGGTACATGCAGTACATCGACATAGTCGTAAAAAGGAGGCATTAACCACAGTTTCATTTAAATTTAATGAAATGTCAGTATTATGGAAACCTCAGTATAAGAAATGTGTGTACCCAAAATGTGCTGGATTGGATGAAAATCCGAGTCACCTCCAGTACACATATGTATTTTCAATAGAGACTTTAATTCTGAATTATGCACAGTTATCATTTTAATTCTACGAAATTGGAGTATTGAGGGAACATGAATATAATCCATGTGTGTACCAATTATGGGTTTGATTGGATGAAAATAAGAGAGACCTTCAATACACCTATGTAGTCCCACTTAAAGTTTTTTCCTTAATTCTTGTATTAAGTGAACGTATGTATAATTAATGTGCGTACCCGTGATTCATTTAAATCAGAAACCTATGTGGTCCACAACAAGGGAGATGCAAAAATTTGCTTTTGTTAAAGAAATCAATGCAGAGTAATTTAAAGTATTTAATATTGTGGATGCCATTTTTAATTATTTTAAACTTATTATCATTGTTATAAAATTGTTGTTAATGTATTTAAATTAATTTTGATTACGAGGCATGCATATGCAAGTGCTTAAGCAGCCAAATGTTTTTCTTTTGTCACATACTTATGAACAGTTTGCGAGTGTGCCTAGTTTACTTTCCCTTAAGATGGGCGATGGACTTGTAGCAAAGCTTTGTGCATGCGTGTGTGTGTACGTGGTTTCAAGTTCATTGCAGGCTATTAATTCGAAATATTTTCTAAAATAGCGAACCTACTAAATTAATTAGTAATAGGGGAATAGAAAAATTAATTAAGTATTTTCTTAAATGTTATTATATTGCCAAAGTGTTATCTGTTCATAATTAAAATTATTTTATGCAAGCAAAAGAGAAAATTTCAAACAATTTTTTTAGTGAGAACTAAAAAAAACCATTCTAAAAGAATTCATGTCATTTCGATGTTTACATTCCACTTAGTTTTTTCTTCAATATTAAAAAATTTTAAAAATATTCTTAAAGTTAATTTGGCCAGTCAGTTTGCCGTAATATATACGCCGCTGTGCTACGGTATTATCAGCATCCACATGGGTTTATTTCAGTACATTTCGATTTATTCGATGACAATGTATTTTGAGCCAATTTGCATAAAAATTAATACTTTAAAAAATATAGAACTATTAAGCTACCACTTTGCTCTAGTCATTATAAATCGAAACGGAAAAAGCTACTATGTAAAAAAGAAAACTAGGACAGCATTAACAAGAAAAACATATGAAAATTAGTGGAAAATTATATTCAACGAAATTATTATAAAATATTAAGATATTCAGCCATTTAGGTGTGAATTTAACATTCAAAGATAAGGGCAACTAATACATTTTCGGGAATACTTGAGCCGCCTTTTCTATTAAATATGCACTTTAGGTCTTATTTTGCTATGACAAATTGCACCTATGCATGAACACAGCTGTACTACGAATTATTGAAGCATTGGTTGTTTCCTAAAATTACTAAGATATTTTCAAAAATGATTAATTTAAAGCAAATTTAAATTCGATTAAAAAAAATTGACTTTATTCCAATTAATTTTGAAGAATGATTGCTTCTTGATATCACATAAAAGTAAATTGTATTAATACTTTAGAAGAATTTTAAAGCAGAAAAGTGTCAAAAAATTTCACTAATATTCATTTAAAGTTCTAATAATACTTATATGATTTTATCTATGTATTTCTGTACATACATCGATGTTAAAAATCATATTTTTTTATACCAAAACTTCTTTTTACTATCGCACAGTCAAACTCCTAGAAACGCCAGTCTGCTAGAAGCGCCAGTGACAATATCAGGTGAAAAAACGTTTCATAAAAAGAAAAATCCTCTCCCTTGAAATCATATAAAATATTGATTTATTTTGGATGCCCTCTGAATTTGAAAGCTGTGCGTTTACTGTATCACGCTGTGGATCGCACTTAATCAGTGCACATAGAAATTTTGTTGAACGAACAGACATGAAATCGTCTGCGTGAAAAATGCGTGTGCAAATGGTTTTCCGAGATAGCGCATGGAGAACCTGTTTTTAAAATAGGGCTGTCAAAAACTGATTTAAGGACATATTCGTACATAAGCGCATTGCCGCTCTAAAATTTGCGATTCTAAAAGACATTTTGAATCTTTTTAAACAGTTGTTTTTTATTCTAATCGGAGCGAAAAAAAATCACAATCATCCAGAATATAGTCATGATTTTTGTGTGTAAAAGAAAGTTTGAGAGATAAAATAATCACCATCCAAATTGAAATTTTCCTTAAAACATGATAAGATAACTGAATTCTATACCTCAACACACTTGTAGGAAGATATAATAAATATATAAAACTGAATTGGTACCAACAAGAAATATCATCTGGAAGACTAACAAATTATATTTCTAAACACTTTAGAATACAAATCATTAATACAGCTACAAATTTCCTTAAAATAGTCAACACAATAAGTCACACAGATTTCAAAAATGAGAAAAATCCCCATATTAAAAAAACTATTTGCGCACTCTATATTAAATTCACTAAATCACATAATGACATACATTCCGCATTAAAACCGTAATAAATCTTTCGTATATTTACAGAATGATATAAATGCCAATAAGTCGAATCACAATACATCAAATATTAAAAAATCATGCCTAAGACTGAACTTACTTAAGAACATTTATTGAAATATGAAGGGAAATAAGGTAAAATGAAAATGTCAAATGGTGTTTCTGCAATTGTATTTAAACTTGACAGAATGAGACACCGACAACTGCTTTATCGCACATATCCATGACGTCGATACAATACGAGTATCACATTTGTAACCGAAAACCTATTCAACGGTATACACTAGAAAGCTAAATAGAAGGATTAACTAGAAAAAGAAAAACGAATAAAATGGAAGACACATAAAATCAGGAACATGTATATTTGCGCGCTTAACAAAATTTCATATTTAAAATTTATATAAAAATATGACATATGAAATCAAAAATTATACAAGAAATTTTAATTTATCTGTAAACTTAATATTAAAGACAACCAATTTTTTTACTTGACATCCACTACAAATTAAAAATTACATATTAAAAAAAAATCAACGCTTTACCCCCTGAAGAAGGTAAAAAGCAACTAACAAAACGTTGGGGGAAAATTAATGAAGTGTTTCGGTTTTAGTTTACAAATGATCAAAAATAAGTACATTAAACCACTTTTTGACGTAACATATCCAGAACATTTGTGAAAATAAAATCTTATGTAGTGTTAAAATTAGAACAAAAATTAGGAATTATTAAAATACTCTAGTCAAATGCGCGCCAACTTATATTCATTGTCCATCGTAGCGGTCATGACAAGAATAAGTAAAAAACAAGTAAAAACGTTACAGTGGCTTTAGGCCGAAAATATAATACACGTGGACCACATTGATGTCTGATTTCAATGTTTCAATCGTACATATAATTGAATTAAAATGATAACTTTTCATAATGCAGAATTAAAGCCTCTATGGAGACTACATGCGCCCGTGTTTGAAAACTGTGCGTAATCCAGAACTAAAGCCTCCGTTGGGACCGCATAGGTGTACTGGAGCTACCTCGGATTTTCATCCAATTCAGCCGATTCGGGTTAAACACATTTATTATACTAAGGTTAACTTAATACAGTTATAATGTGCAATTTAAATGAACCTGTGGTAAATTCCTCCTTTTTTACGAGTTTGTCGATGTAATGCATTTATCTGAACATTATAATTTTGAAAATTTATAACATACCTGAAGGTAAGTCTGCGCTAAAGTCTCCGTTGCGACTATATATGTGTACTCGCGGTGCCTCTGATTTTCATCCAATCAAGTCTAATTTGGGTACACACATTAATTGTATTTATGTTTACTGTATGGTGAAATTTCGTTAAATTGAAATGAAAACTGTGGAAAATTCTGCATAAAATTTCTTTTTGGACTTTAAAGGTGTAATAGAGGTATATCTGACTTTTATTCAATCATGTCCTATTTTTAGACATGGTTTCATACTTTAATTTTTCGCTTGATTTTAAAATTTTATTGAAAAATTATTCAAACGGCTGTAGTTGGCTCACGCCCGTAAATATCTTTTTAAATAGGTTTACTGGACGTAACCGAAATATCTGTCGGATCTTAACCGAATTAATTAAAAAGCGATTTAGAATTTTTGCATAGAATATGGGAAAGATTTCATTGGTCTAAATAAATACATGGCTAAATAAATTCGTTTGTAATATACACTAACCCAATTTCAATTTCAATTTCGACGTATATTAAAATAAAAGCATTTTCGAATTCTGAAATTTTCTACTGTTAGAGAACGTATTCCTTGTTAAATATTGTTAGTTTAAGAGGAAATACCATACATTTACGAAAATTGATATATTGCAAATGAATAAAATCATTGAATCTGTAAACCAAATACTTATGACTTGGATTCAAAATATTATTAAATTTGAATATTGAAAAATCAAAATTACAATTAAACGAAATAACAAACGACTACATGGATTACATCATCATCATGTAGTGATGAAAACCATTTCATCGAGAACTGCTTTGTTGAGAACTATTAACAGCGCAGATGGGAACCTTTGCGCCACACCACACCTCAAAGATCCAGTGAGTATCTAATATAATATTTCATAATATTCGAATATTAATTACAAGCTAATCGTCAATTTATACTTATAAGGAATGAATGTTTCAGGGAATAGAAAATATAAGCTATTTTTGGTATTTGGTTGTTCTTAGACAATTCCATTCAATCTTTAAATTGATTAAAATTTTATTAATTTTCAGTCAAGAAGATGTGCGCATATGTGTGTGTATCATACTGACCTTCCATGATATTTTGCTGATATTGATTAAAAATTTTGCTGTCAAGTATAAAAACAGCAACGGAATTTACGGCGACTTTCTCTTAGTGCATAAATGAGCGACAAGAAACTAATACAGAAACATCTGACGAATTGAGAATCGTTGACAACACTGACTTATTTGCAGTTAACAGTATGTTTTAAATTAAGCCTTTCAATACAATTACCATTTAAAATTACTTATGCGTTGTTGATTATTGCGCATGAGGCATAAGAAAAGCTCATTGCTTTGATGAAAAATCAAAAGAATATCCGAGTCTTTTTCAAAATGGCTAAGCAAAAGCGAATTAAAAGTCGAGATATCTTTGTTAAACTTCATATTGAAAGGAAAATCTTGAAGAAAAACATTATTGCAACAAAGACATTTTATCATGCTTGCAGTTTTATTGCATTTGGAAGGTGTCAATAGCTCACCGCCGTCCAATTTGTTTTTTTTATTATCAGAAAATTCGTTTATACAAATTTTTCCGGGAAAGGCTTTTAACTCAATTGTTTCCTGAGCCCTTAGCATAA
>JXPQ01000366.1:78061-118879 GCA_001014675.1 Ephydra gracilis
CCAAGGCATGGACAATTCTTTAGTGGGGTCCATTGTGCGTTATGGATTTATTGGTGTTGAATGATATCTTAAATTCCTTATCATTTCTAGAGCTTACCAACTATAACAAGGATTAATACTGTTTTAGGACTTTCTTTAATTAGTTAGTATTTTTATATCTTTGTCATATTCTGTCTAGTTAAATTATCATGTCAAGTATAGCCGATCAATTAGTAGTTAACAAAATACATATATATTGAAATTTCATTTTATATTCTTTGATTTTAAATTATCAATATTTGAAAAAAAAAAATCAGTTATGAGTAAAAACGTTTGCTGTCATGGAAAAATGGTAAATTTTTTTAAAAAATTAACTCTACTTTAATTACTTGTGAATTCCTTAAACACTTTAAAAACTATATAAAGTAATATGAAAGAAATGCAAATTTAAAAAATTGCAAAAAAAATAAAATCAAATTAGAAAAATAGAACTGAAAATGTACTAGAAGAAAATATTTTTATTAAGTGATATAAATCGTCGTACTATTAAGCAAATACCAAAATATACTAATAATTTTGGAAATTCAATTAAATGGTTCTAACATTAAAATGATGTATGAAGCTGTTATTTTGGGTGGATGACCGCAAACCGCAACAACAAAGTGCTGACATTATGCTTACAAGCTGTCTACACAGCACGCAGTGACAATAGTAATATTAAATGGTAAGTTGCTGTGTACAGACAGCACTTATTCCTTTCATTATTTCATTGAAAAGTTGATGAGATGTTTGTGGGCTTTTTGTCATTGCTAAATTATACTTTTAAAAAATGCATGATAACGTTAAAAGTTCTGACTTATTATCATAACAGAAAGTTTATGCCAATATGAATTCTAAGGCCCAGGATAATGCTACAGAAAATGAGTTTTATAAAATGGGCGGGAAAAAAATAAAAGTAAACAGAAACTGCAATGATAACATTACTATAAGAAGGTGCAACAAAAGGATGCTGGCCGAGCTGTAATACAAATATCATATATAAAGCTCACAGCTGCCTAAGAGAAAAATTACAAAAATAAAAGAAAATAAAAAAAAAATTTTGTAAAATGTAAAAGGAAAATTTGTTGCGAAAGGAAATTGTTTTGAATGAATCGCCATTTAAAAAGAGAATATAAATTGCTTCGTAAATGTAGAATATGTAATGTCAATGTTCGTAAGTATGTCACGAAATGCCAACTACGGTAGTGACGAGGCGAAACGAAGAAAATGAAGTATTCAAATCTCACTTCTTCGAACCAGCCAATAATTTCATGTGGGCTGTTGGCTTGAAATGAAAGGTTATATCCCGCAATTGCTGGTGGAAGCTGAAGTATTTGTATGTTATTATGGATGTAAAGCCTACAAAATAGATTGAATCCAACGAAATTTCATAATTAATGTCACATTATTATTAATGCGTCTACTTGTACTGAGTACCAATGGATAAGAGTCAGAGAACTCTCCAGTAATGTTGGTATTCCAAGCAAAGGGCTATATTGAATATTACCAATAAAAATAGGCTATTTCAATTTCATGGAAGCTAATTTCTGTTTAATACTTCCCTATTTGAAACAGTTCGGTCAATTTCGATGCAATATGTAGCCTAGTGTCGGACTAAGCCAACTTAATCACTATTATTTCGTTGTATTGAAAATTTAAGATTTTAAAAGTTCTCTTAAAGAATAATTTTTCATTGTAACATTTTATTGAAGTTTTTGTGTCTGTGAAAAAATTTTTTGTGAAACTGGACTTGCTTGAAAAATTCTGAACTTAAACTTTGCATGCGCTAACGTTAGTCTTCGGTATTTAAAGCTTTGACGTAAAAGATTTTAAATTCAATATAATATTGATTATGATTATTTTTCGAAACCATTTTTTGAGGTTGAAATGCATGTTCCGTCTTGATATTTTAATTCCCATTTGTTTGTACACAAAGCTATGTTATTTTTGTTAGACTTAAATTTTTTGAATCATCTAATTAAATATTATTCTAGACGTTCCTAAAAATAATGGATATCTTTTCGAGATATTGAAGTTTGGTGACAAAAAATCATCAGCATCAAGTTGAAATCATCCTATGTTATTAGAAAAAATTATGACTAATGTTCTAAAACATCAACTGCCTCAACTCCTTATCTAATCTTTACTTGATTGCATCCGCAATCAAAATTTTTCCGTTTTTTAACAAATATTATTAAATTTTTTCGGTAGGTGATGGGTGATTTTAGTTAAAAAATCCCGTTTATTACATTTAAGTTCAACTCTGATTCACTGATGACCCTAATGCTTCGTAGCTATTTCTTGTTATGTGCCTGAATTTTCCGCTTAATTTTAAAATTTCGTTGAAAAATATCAATTCTGACGCTTCAGTAGGCAATGTGTACGGCCGTAATTTTGAATAAATATAGGTATAAATAGGTGTTGTGGAGGTACCCGAAGTAATAGTCGGATCTTAACCAAATTCAAAATGTGATCTAAACGTATGTGTACGTTTATCTAGGTCACGCCGTTCTTTCTATTTTTTGGAATTGATTGGTGGTCTGCAACCCACCAATGGACGTACAGACGGACGGTCGGACGTGCAGATGGATCGACGGATGGACATGGCTTAATCAATTCATGTGGTGATGCTAATCATGTCAGTAAACCTTTTCATAGGTCTCCGGACGCTAGTTCTGTGCCTTACAAATGTATGACCAATTTCATTTGCGACGTGTATAATAAATTATAACAATCCTTTTCCAGTTTCATCTAAATATCTTCCACTCTTCCCGTGGCTTCGGCTGAAATATTGATGGACCTATAATTTTGTAACATAAATAATATAGCCATTGGTCAAATGCAAACGTATAAGCAATAAAATACTGAATAAAATAAAAAAGTCATTTTAAAAAGTATTTGTCATAATTTTTTAAATTCCACTAGAAAAACTTTAGCTTTTTTCTACGACTTTAATGGCGCAGGTTTTACTAAGAAGGAATGAACACGAACTTGATCGCAATACACTTATTGCGTTAAGGGAAAAAATTAAATAATAAAGTCGTGGTAAGAATTTGCTTTTGATTTTTTAATTTGATTTTTTATTCAATATTATTGCGTTCGTGGGTTGTATAGCGATAATAGTGGCCGGGAAATTTTTCAATTAGAATTTTATAGTACCAATCTTATTGAGGTTTAAAATGGGCCAGCATTTTGGAAATTTCCTCTGCATAGACAATAATGAACGATATTTACGGCGCTTTCCGTTGATATGTTTAGAGCCTCAGCTATCTCAATCAACTTAATCGAAAATTATTAAGTGGGGATTTTGATTTTTTCATCGGTAATAAATTAAATAAATAATAAATTGCTCGAGGCATTCACTGCATGTAGCGCCCTCTTTTAAACTTAACAAACCAATTCTCAATGGTTAATTTGACCTGATGGAAGGTCCGAATAAAGATTATTAAGGCAAGCCTTGGCTACAACAACATGTTTATTCGCCAAAAAGCAATGCTTTATTGTGTCAGGAAATTTTTTTGAGTGCATTAAATATATACGAAAAAAAGTTGTTTCACAACAAATGCTCTATTCGACAAACTAATACTCCGAGAACAGTCAAATTTATTTATTATATTATTTATACTATCTATCTTCGGTACACGTCATCAATCTTAGTAAAATACGTACACATCAAAACACTTGCACTAAGTTCATAAAAATTAGATATTTGTATCGAAATCTATGCAGTGTAAAGCGATATAAAGAAATCATAAAATAGTTTCCTAATCTCGTTTGATCATCTTTAAACGAGGAATAATATCTTGATTAAGAGGTTCAACAAGAAAAGTTGAATTGGGAGGAATTGTCTCAATTTGTACATTTGCATGTTTTGAAGCTACTCGGTGACCTGGATATTCGTGTAGGAACAACAGCAAATCAACTTTCTTGAAATGAAAAATGAAAGATTGGTTTAAAACCTACATTTTATGATAAAAATCTCATTCATTGGTGGAACACCAAATAGATTTGATCACATCCGTTCTGGCGAATTTTCAGTTATTAAAATTCCTTCAATTATATTGAGAATTAAACTATTTGAATTGGAATTCAGATTTTTTTTTTTGTGTTTTTTGCTTCAACCACAAACATTGTTTTCTTAAATTCTTTGCAATGCTTAAAATTGGCTTCCATATTGTTTATTGAAATTCCCAATTGGAATCTGTATCCTAAAGTGTGTTCTCTATAGGTTTTTTATTTTGTTTGCGCTCGGATTTGGAAATTTATAGCAAATCATAAAAACGTAGATACTAAATATTACTTAGAAAATCATCAATTCGTGTTATTATGAAATACGCTTAACTCATTAAAACGATTATTAAGTTATCAGCTCATGATAAAAATTAGTTTGTGCACAAAGGGTTGCAAAAATTATCATATAGATATTTTATAGGGGATTGTTGGGGAACTAGTGCAACAAAATCAAAAGAGACTACAAATAATTGCGCATTAAAATTTTTATTCCAAATTTTTCGGTGTCAAAAATTTTTAGCGAGGAGCAATTTGGGCAAGATAAATGCAATATTACGCTGGTAAAGTTGGGCAAAAAATGTGTAAAGTAGTTAAAACCAAGAAGACAAAGTGTTGCTGTTACGTTTTTCAAGATTACGATTATGATTTTCACATTTATATTGGAAGATTAGTGTAGTGTTTAATTAGTGTAAACGCATTCAGTTTACCGTTAATGAAGATGAAGTTACTCATTAACTTTTAGTTTTATGGAACATGCTTTTGCAACTTTTCCACATGTGTACTGTATGTATTTGTGGTTTTTGCTGGTACTTACTTATTCTCACAATAAACCATGAAATAAGGCTCCACCATAAAATAACGAGAGAGCAAAGGTAAGGAATCTGTACTTTTGTTTCTGTTTCAGTCAAAGTTTCTTCAACGGCCATCTTGAAAACGCTAGATCAACCATTGCGATTCAGAAGGGAATCAGACAGACACAATGTGTGGCATTATCTACACCAAGTTCACTTGCTTTAATTAAGGGTAGATCTCTTATATATAAAATTCGAATAGTATCAAAAAAATATTATTGGATGGCAGTATATATACCAAACTGTGGCTTTTTGGGAAATATATTCTTCAAAGTCTAATGAAATGAAGTTCTGCCAGATGACAGCATGGATGAACTTGAACGTGAATGAAACCGAAAATATCTGATCTGAATATTTCAAAATATGTTAAATTTTTTCTTTAAGTCTGTCATCGAGATATCGATGCTAGTCAAACTAAGGTTTGGAGCCGCGGAATTTTATACATTGTTACAATTTCAAGATCACCGTAGATATTATACATCTCGTGTTTTCATTGGATGCATCATTGTCCATGGTGCAATAAGCGGCGTACATCTCTTATGAGCGACCTATATATTCTGGTTATAGTTTTTTTTTTTTTGCCTTTTTCGGCTCAAAATAACATCTGATTCAAAATTAATCCTATACATGATTCCTTTATTGAGATTGTAATTTATTATTTTCGTTGAGGTCTAGGTAAACACGGTCCTTAACCATATTAAACTTGAAGTGTCCCATTTCAACCGATTCTCAGAGGCTAGCATTTTCATTCGCGTTGACACAAAAGTCTTTAGAGAATGCGAAGGAAACCTCGAGTTCATTTTTGTGCATGATGTCCATAGCGGCAGGATATGCAAGGTATGGCCATGGTAAGGCACTTTTGGAGAGCTTTATTAGTATGTCTTGGATACAAAAATTAAAAATGATGCTGAATCCCTCGTCAGAGTCAGGAAGAGCAACAAGTAAAGGAGGTGATATTTTTATTACGTGAAGATGTTTGAGTATATTGATGGACTAAGAAAATGTCAAAGGTGAGGCCGCCTGTACACTGTGACAATCCAAAAGCGCTTAAAACTGTGAAGTAAAAGGAAAAATCTTGTTACGGGATATGCAAATTGCCAAACTGTATGTTTCGAATTATCGAAAAAGATTCGAGAATCAATGCGTACAAGTGACGGACTGGATACAACCGAAAATCAAAAGCTTTACGCGGAATAGTTCGATCGTTCGAGAACTTTCAAATAATTGTAGAAATATAAAAATTCTACTAACGACTAATATGGTACATTTGGCAAAATGGTAACAAGATACCCCATTTTAATTATAAAACGTAATAGAGAAGCTATCTAAAACATCAAGGAAGCTCTAACTTTCAAAATTCAAATTTAACAAGGTTTTCTTACAAAAATGAACCAATTTTTTCAAAAGTACAGAGATACTCCGAAGTCCGTAGACAGGAAGTGGAAAAACAAATTATAGAAATGCTTAATCAGAGAATTTTACGGTCGCTTTAATAGTCCTATTAAGGTGGTTGCATAGTAAATGAATACGCGTAAAAATGATGACCATAGAATGGAAACTAACTACTGAAAGTTAAATAGTATTGTTACAGAAGACCTATACACCAATCCAAACATTGACGATACATTTCAAAAATTAGGGTAATGCGAATATTTTTACTTGGATTTCTTAGAAATGTATTAAGTTTATATTACTAAAACTTCCTCTTCCACAGCACCACGTTGGCATGATTCCTTCAGTATGCCTTTATGTTGACGAAACATCCTTTCTACGTATCAGAGATTATTGAATTCTATTTTGTAAGAAAATATCTGAAAAATATGTGTTTACTTGGATTGCATACGTAAGCTTTTGGAATCATTAACAATAATACAAGGAAGAGCAACTATATTACATGAGGATTACAGTTTTTGGGGCACATAATCACTGTGGAAGGGATTAAGCCATTAATGATTTTCGCTTCCCAAAAATGAAGAAAGAGATAAAATCCTTTTAAGGAATGACGAGTTACTATCGAAGATTCATACAGACTTTTCGCAAATTGTTTAAAATCCGAAAAAGTATATAAAAACAAATTTTAAGTCCATTTTTAAGGATCAAAACTTAGCAAAATAATTTACAAAATCACTTCATTATTTTATAACCAGATTTTACCAAAAGTCCTTTCACTACGGCATATGCTAGTCGTATATTAAGTACAATTGTGGCAACATTCAAAAGAAGCAGTTGGCAATCATTCGGACGTTTTATTTCGAAATCAACTTTATTATCAAAACTGACCATCAGCCTCATTTTTGGCTCATTATTATGACGGTTATGGCCTATTTTAAACAATTTTAAAATATTTGCAGGGTTTATCTTGGAATTAACAATAATTAACAATTTTTCAGGTAATTTCTCTTCGTAATTATAACAGAATGAGATAAACTTCTGGACATTATTCGTATCGAAGATTTAAGGAAAAACCATCGGTGAATACTATAATATTTTCAATGCCCTTAAGAAAGAATTCAACAATTTCTCGAAATTTGTTAAATTTGAATGAAAGTAAAATTGGACCACGAACCGATTGTATATAATACGACAAATGCGAAATCAGAATCATATTATTATTTAGACATTTGGTTCCGCAAACAAAAGATTATGTACATCACAAGTATTGGTGAATTCACTAAGTACGCCATAGTTGCATCTTTTAGAGATAGAAAGAGCATGGGTATCCCTAATTATAGTACTTGGGGAAAAAATCAGGGATATAGGAAAACCGAAAATGATAATTGCTGAAAATGAATTTGAAACAGTTGCTTTTCATCACTTTGTAAAAAATGAAATGAAATATCGACGTAGAGCGACATGATTGCTAATTAACCGAAAATTTATGACTTTTTCATGCTGACGTTGAAAATGAGGATCACTTTAAGGAAATGATCCATAACGCCTTCATTACTTATAATAATACTCTTACTTTAAGTTGTGCAAACGACTTTCTGAATAATCTTTTACCTAGTGAAGACTTAATAAAATTTGTTTGAGAAAATAGATCCAATACATCGAATCCAGAATAAACGATAATTGTAGATGATTTTTTTACAAATGAGTTTATCAGAAAATCACGAAGGCATAGGGAAATCCAAAATTATTGAAAAGAAGGTAAATATGGTATTGCCGAAGATAATAAAAGTAAAAGAATTTATAAAAATAACGTACGGAGTAGGAGTAAATATCAAAACGTAGCTAGTTCCTCATTTAGCTTCATATATAAAGTATCATCCAAATTCCATCATTTGGTTTGTATATAAAAAATGAAAAATTACAACTTTAGATTTTTCGTCGGTATTTACATTTTTTTTCCTTTAATTTATTTAACATAAGATGGAATAGTTGTCAAATTCGTAAGTTAAAACTATGAATTCCGAATCAATTAATGTTTATTAAAAACATAAAAAGTTGTTATAGTTCGAATTGGACGTTGGATTTCAAAGGGATGGAAGCAGTTATGCATTCAATCATAATGTTCTGCATACTGTTATTACACAAAAACCGACTTATTTATTCACTGTAATATGGACTATTATAAAATTATTTTAATTATAAAAATCAATGTAACTATGAGATATACCTTTTTGCGTGGCGACTGTCAAGAAGGCAACATCCGCGTATAATGAAATAAATACATGAACAGCATCACCTTCAATTTGGCTAAATCCATCTGCGGAGCATAGAACGGCTTTCCTGCCAAATAGGATTGTCAGATTCCAAAAAAAGCAGACATATTTTGAATGATATGTCTTAAGTAGACTCATCGAAAGGAGTTAATTTAAACTGCCAAGTTTCCCAGAGCTTAAAATTGGGGAGCAGATGACACCGAAGATTTCTACGATCTTGCCCCAAGCCACCACATATCACAGACTCACTCTAGGATTAGATCTAAGTATGTGACAGCCCTTAACAGCCGGCTTTTAAGGCATATTAATACGTAGTATGCGGAAAGTGTTCTAATGTTACCGTCAATGTCATTGGTGAGGCGCCTTTTTGCTTGCAAGGTAGTGGCTCACATCAAAGCATGGTAAGAATGCATGCCGCGTACTCCGTATACGCTTATTGCAACAAGGATACTAACTTCCGGTGCTGGGCCAACAATCAAGTTTAATCCAATATATACTGATTGCACCCTGCAATGGCATGGATGATGACACTATGCAGCCTTTGGGTTTTCGGAATCTCAGATTGTTACGAACCTGGCCGGAGTTTTTGGTTCTACGGGTGTGAGCATATTCATGGTAGTGCCTGACTTAGATGATAGAAAGGGCACACTTTTTAGGTACGACGGAGTGGTCACAGTGGTTCATATTATGGGTATGGATTGATACTTAGAAGTAATATAGGTGCAGTGATCCTTATTGCGGCAGAGGCATACAAAGGCGTCGCCACAAACTATGAGACATTCATGCGAGAAAATGTCGAGAGTTGGCTCCTTCGTTGAAGTCTTAGGTGTTTCAGTGGAGATAAGTTCCATGTGGTTACTTTCAACCCATTCACCCAAAAAACAAAAAAAAAAAAAAATTTAAAAGGTTATAGTCGGCTTAGGGCGAAAACGCAATACAAATCGCCTGAATATTAAACACTACACAACACGTTATTTTAAATGATTCTGTACTAATTTCATTAACTGTGACTTATTTCTTTTAACCCTCTTTATGTATACACCATAGGTGTCGGAGTGATGCTAAATATTACCTTTGGATGATTCTGCAGAAAAGCCTCTTGTTAGACTACATAGGTGTACTAGGGAAACTTCTGTTTTTCATCCAATAAATCCCATTTTCGTTGCTTTTATTGGTTATATTTATGTTCATTTAATACTCAAATTTTGCTAAATGAAACTGATTCCTATGCATACTTTAGCACTAAAGCCCCTATTGGAACCACATCAGTGTACTGGAGGTACCTTTGTTTTTTATTTAAGATAGACACATTAAGTATATATTTATGTTCACTAAGTAATACCTATGTTCCCTAAGTAATACCTATGCGTCATTCATCATTAAAGCCTCTGTTGCCAGCATGTAGGTGTCCAGAACGCCAGTCTGCTTTTCATCCAATCGAGCAACTTTTTGGTATGCACATTCATTATATTTATGTTTATATAATGCTGAAATTTTGTTAAATTGTAATTATAAATATGGGTAATTCTGCATTACGCTATTGGGACTCTGCAGGTAGGTAGCTCCAAATTTTATTCAATCATGTCGATCTGTATAGCACAGCATACATACATATATTAATATCCAGCTTAAGTTCGAAATTTTCTTGAAAAATATCAATTCTGACAGCTGCATTAGCCTTTCGCCCGTAATTTTGAGTAAATAAGTGTTCAGGAAGTACACACAATATTGGTCGGACCTTAAATAAATTCACCAAATTTCGTTGAACTACCTCAAGTCTTTCTTTAAGTTGTTTTCTACGCACAGACCGACGGATAAAGATAGTTTCTTCAATTCCTCTGGTGGTGCTGATCATTACTGTATGTATGTATAATTGCAGTACGAGCATTGGTTGTGAGTGTTACATTATCAATCGTGATGACTGCAACGCTTTTATGTCCCACTAATGCACTCCTAATATTTTAAGTATTTGTCCAGGGATGAATCGCATTTTTGTTGTAGTCATCACATTGCTATGGCTCCACCCGACTTTTTTTTACTTCGAAGCGCGCTGTTTCCGTCGATAGAATGCGTTCTATGTTACTGTTCTATTTCCTGTTTTTCTATTCAAATGTAACGAATACGGATCGGGTCACTATATAAGTAAATTTTTATGTGGAGTTATAATATCAAAATATCAAATAAACGCATCGAACTTTGTATTACTTTGTATTGGAATAAAATTATAGAAGTTTTGGTAGGATATTGATTGATATCGTGAATTTATTGAACTTCCACTTGTTATCAGTATTTTCAAAGGACAATGAAATTTCTAAAGAGATACTTCTGCTTTTTCACAACCCTGCTCATTTGAGGAGTTACATTGTATTTTTAATTTTCACTTTTTGTGAAAAATCTTTGAATTTAGCTGATTTTTGTTTATGAATTCCGTTAACTTAGCTTTCCAAATTAAGCGTTTTTTCTGTGTATGCTTTGGCAATATTTATGTCATTCCAATTATGGAAATGGCTACAATTTAATTGAGAGACTGGAGGTTCTACCATATTCAACCTAACAACGAAATTAGGCCCTAATTTTGAGTAAAGACGTGTTCTGAAGGAACCCGAAATATTATGTGGATCTCGACTTAATTCAGACTTTCATCAAACACTTTACCATAGAATATATGTTATCTTATTTTATTAATATTGCTTGCGATCATTCGTTCTCCGTGTTACAAGTGCATTACCGAAACTAATATAGACTTTACCGACTACATTACCAAGGCGTATAATGAATTAAATGTTGATATTTGAACAGTACAGCCACTTCTAATGCTATTCCCATTTAAATTGTTTCTGATTAAAAATGGTCTACGCAAATAAAAAGCATTGTCATTATCAATTCACTGGGACTGGTGTAAATATGCAATATCCAAAGCTACACAAACGAATATAATAAATACAGGTAAAAGCTAAAAAATTCATGGTTTCTGGTGAGCACATAAGTTGCTCATGCGTTAATGTTATGAGAATGGAGGTTAAATGAGTCAAAGGAAACATCATTTCCTTTTTTATTTTTTATTATTTTTTTTAGTTTAGATGCTCTAACTGAGCTTTATTGTACTTACATCGGAGAAAATGGTTTAAGGACTGCTAAGTGTGTTGGAGCACTACATTACTGAAATGGGACTATGTCAAACATTTTAATTTTGAAGATCAATGAGTAAGCATAAATATTTATACTTTTTAATATTATTTTCAAGAACTACTAAAAATAAACAGTTTTATGAAAGTCAGAATAACTAAAAATTTTGTGAAATCTTTGTATTGTTATTAGTTTTGTATATCAATACTAGTACTAAAAGCACATAAAACGCAGTATAAGAAAGCAGAAATGCGATGTCTAATTATTGTAAGGAATTATTAATACCAACTGAAAACAAGCATGTGAAAACAAAATAACAGTTAAGTGGAAGGAATGGCGAAACGAAAGGAAAGGCAAAGTAAAATTTTAGTTTTTGACCCAAATGTGCCAGCAGAGGACGTGAGTTATTGTCGCCGCTATTGCGTATATGGAATGGCTTTCGATGTGTTTATAATCGCATGCAATTGTGTGTGTTGTTATTGCTGTATCCGCTATGTTGTTGCATGTATATGTGTTTATTTGTTTCTCGTTTACATGTGTTTGTTGATGCTGTGGCATTACTCGTAACAGCTTTATTGGTGATACCGAAGGAACAAAGGCAATGAACAAGAAATTAAAGAATATTTTACAGTAGAACAAAAACGAAAGTAAGAGCAAGAAACGCAAAAAACGAAGCTCTTAACAAAACTTTAATCTTTCGTAGGCGTTGTAAAAAAAAACAATGTGAAAATTTAAAAAAAAATTGTTTTTTCACCTTTATTTAATATTTGATTTCCCAATTTTGCGAAATCAACGTAATTTTATAGACTTCGCGCAACTCTACCAGCACTTATTTAAATATAATTTATTGAATTCCATTACATTACTTTGGCACATACATATATTTTGTTGCTCACAATAGTGCCCAGCAAAGCTTTACATTTGCCATAAGTGTATATAGAAAACTAGAAACTATATTTTTTGCTTGCCACTCTACACTTCCGTTTAATACAATTTATTTAATCCGAAGTTTTCGCATTGATACATATAGAGATTTTATCAATTGCTTGAATAAAAATTTTATTTTATATCTGGAATTACAAATTTTATATATTTTTATAAATTGCAAACGTCCGCAACCTTGTGGCTTGTTTCGTTTCGCGTCTTAAATAGTGTTTGATTTTTAAGCGTATCGTTGCTATTTTCCTTTGGGCTGCTGGGATTCTGTGCTGGTCCCCGTTCTCTTTGTCTTTTGCTTTCTCTGGTATTGTCATGTGTGTATATGAACTTTTATCCCAATATATTGTGCAGTGTTGAAGCAGAGAGCATGCTACGTTTTCGGCGCAAACTCAGTTATTGTCTGCTTGGTTTTTGTTGTTGTTAATTTTTAATTTTGCCACTTTTTCCCACACCATTTGTAATGCTTGCCTGTGAATGTGTTTGCGGTGTTTATGTTTATATTTGCTTTCAATGAGTGAAGCGAAAATTTTTGACTTTTGCATTGCAAACTAATCATGACAAGAGTTTGGCCAAAAGGGAAATAGACACTTGTCATACATTTGCCATGCCTGTGGGTGGATATTTTTTGCAGTGTAGTAAAGTGTAACTGGATCGTTTCGTCATGTGTTAATATCTATTGGCCACGTACTTTCTGAAAACATTGGACTGTCAAGTTGATAGTTTTCGTTACCACAATGCATGTCTTTCAATAATTTGATGGTATTGACACAATTTATGAAACTCGGATTGCATCTTTCACTGAAATCCTAATTAATACTGGTGGAATTGGGTTATAATATCCGATCTATTGATTAAATGATCGTTAACCACTAATATGTCACCCTGCGCCTATTTATTGCCAAGTATAATTTATTTTTCTCTAAAACCATAACGCATAACGATATAAGAACCATCGCAAGAGATGATCTAGTACTGTCCGTCCGTCCATCTGTTCTGCTTCATATTATATTTAATTAGGCGTTTATTACGTTATAATTACGGCATGTTTCATATAAGAACATTAAATGTTATTATGTATATGCGCATAATAATTCTTTGGTACCCTGTACACCACTGTTAAGTGTAGGTGTGCTTTGATCAAATTCAGAGTTACTATCTTACCCGCGTATGTTCGAATTACGAGTTTCATATAATACAGGTATAACTTTTTCCAGTATTAAATATGAGATTGGAATAAATTTAGAGGCACATTCAGTGTTTGAAATTTTTTACCACAAAAATGAATAAAATTCCATTAAACTTTTTAATGAAGGTAAAAATAATTCATTCTATAACAAACATGTATAAATGCAGAATTTTTGGAAAATAATTGAATCATTCTTATTTAATTTGGTGATAGAAAAATTCACCCCTAATATGGTTGTGCAATAGTCAAGAAGAAATCGACTAATGATAAGCAATTACTGATTTTTTTTTTATCAGTAAAATTCGATACGATGATGTCAAATGGCTGTGAGATGCATCAGATCGCTAATTTTCATAAATCAAAATTACCTTGCAAAATGTTTAATTTAAATCCGATCAGTTGCAGTTCGAACCTCCGGAGTACCTTTGGTTTTGAAATTAAGAGTCTTATTTAATTTTTTTAAATTTTAGTTTAATTATTTTCTTGAATCAAAAATAGTTAATGAAAGTTCGTTTCTAAGATTATTACAGTATCAACGCAAAAAGAAAGTTGGGCAAGAAACGGTAAAACTCAGGTGCTCGTGTAGAACTAGCAGTTTAATACTTTAGAGAATTTAAAGGATTGCAAATTGTCTGTGATTAGTGGAAGCGTGGTCGAAACAATTAAATAATAATGAAGAAAACAGGTAACCATACACAATTAAAGAAAGTTAATTGGTAATAAAAATAAATGAAAAAACTTACAAAATTAAAAACCCCCTCATCGCCAATATATGTAGCATTAGTGACAACGATAAATTGAAAACAACTTGCAAGAATTTGATGATAATATACATAGAGTACAGAAACAACAAATAACCTTGGGACAAGAAATCTCTACAATGGAAAATAAAACAGGAGTTCAGTGACATAAAGTGCAAAATAATTATCATTTTCGTAGCTGTCTTCAAAAATTAAAAATTTGTTTTGCAGTATTTCCATGCTTCTACCTTTTAATGTAAGCAGTTAACGTCAAACGGTTAATAATAAAAATTTCGTGGAAACTGAAAACAGTGCTGAAATGCATTTGGCTGACTAATGCTTCAACATCAACATCAACAGTCTTTTTGTATAAGAATGTTACAAATGTTAGCAGACCTCGACCGCACTCGAAAAACAACCCTCATAAAGACAACAGCGTCTGTTGACAGAGAAGCTGCTGTTAAATACATGAGGGTCACTTTGAGCGCTGTCGTAGGTTGCTATCTATCACACAAGGGATTTTTACGAAAAACGACTGTGTTTTCATAATACGATAACCCAGTTTCATATTTAGCAATATGCAACGTATTAGAAAAGAAATTGAAGAAAGGCCCAAAAATTAATATTTTGAAATACAAACTGAGTAGATTTTTCATTATGGAGTAGCTCGATAATTGTATCGAGTAGCTAAAATCGTCGGTATTCTTGATTTTGGCACATTTGTATTTACTAAACCAAGATTATCCTCCATCTTCATTAGTTTTAGGGAAATATTTCTTTAGTATTCAATTTAAAAACTTCCTGAAATGGTGGTTCTCACATTTTTGGGTTTATTCACAATCATATCTTCTTCGTAAAATATTAAAACACCATGGTTGAAAACAATTGTTTTCTGGACTAGTTTCTAGGCCTTACCATTTATAAAAAATTTCATTTACTGTCCATATGGTTTTCATGTTTAGGTTGGACCCATTTGAGGTACTAAAGTAGTAAAACTACTGAGCTTGAACATTGAACTTGAAGATTTTTAACTTGTAATTGTTTATATGAAATTTAAACTAATAACGATAAAAAGTGTGGCTATAAAAGCTTCTGATTTGTTGGGGATTAAGTTTATGATTATGACCTTTCACAAAGTTCGCTTCACTTTTTACGAAATATAATTCATTGATTTATACCAGAAACATGAATATATCGTATTCGAAGATCGATGGACATTTCTCAATATAGTTTTTATACATATTTTTGTTTACTTTAATAGATTTTCTCCAAGAAACTTTCTTATTTCTATGCATTACATACTTTTCCTTTCAAAGCATGACACCTTTCGCGTTCACCGTCAGTGTCGAAACCAATCGTCGACATAAGTAAAACGTTGCTGACACATTCTCGAGATTTGTTATGGATCACAGAAAAAAAAGCTTAACCCTTTAAGAAACCGTTCTTATTCGTTAATAAATTCGTTGATCAGATTCCAGAGTAAATTTGAATAGCAACATTACCCTAGAAACGTAGGAGAACGTAGGATAACTCTTTCAAATAGGTAATACTACGGGTTCAATATGCAATGGAATGAAAGAAATATAAGTCGCTGAAGAATGTGTGCTTTCAAAATCTGAAGGTTGAATGTGTAGTGTTAGAGAAACTTCGATGCGGTGACCGCAAGCATTTTACATTTAACATCATCATTGTACAGCACAAGTTCTATATATGGTGCTTTTTCGTAGGCATTTCAAAGAAAAGGTATGAATTCATCGAAGGTATCTGAGAGAGTGGCAGCAGAATAATGCACGACATTTCAGCAAAACATTAAGCGTTTTAATGACCATAGGAAAGGTGTCTGCGATGAATCCTGATTGAAATCTGTGTTTATACTAGCGCAGCCCAATTTGAACCAGTGTTTGATGACAGAGAGGGGGGAAAAATTCAGACTAATACTTAAAGTTAATTTTGATTTCGTAGCCATTTGAGTAAGAGGTGATTCGTGATTTGCTCTCAGATAGAAAAGACCAGGACTGTTCGGTAATTTGCTTTTTGTTTTAAATGCGAAAAAATGCAAGGAGATAAAAAAAGTAAGATGCTATTTATGAAGCTATTTGCTTGCCATCTATGAACAGATTAACATATTGGTTCAACGAATTTGAACGTAGTCGAAGATCCGTTTTTGGTGAACACAGACCAGGCCACCCGGAAGACGTAGGTACCGCGGAAGTCATTCAAAAAGTTCAAACATGACATGACATAAATATCGCTGTTCGACCAACGAAAGTGTGCGAAAAATTAGAGGCCATAGGTGTTTCGATGGGAATGGGAAATAATATTTCAAACGGGCAATAAAAAAATTAGTCCGAAACCTGGATTCATTACTACACACCAGCAACTTGGGAAAAATCGACACAATAACGCCAAATTCCTTAACTTGCGTTATGAACAGTTGCTGCTGTTTTCACCAGACCTGGTTCCCTGCAACTTTCTTATTCTCTTACATGCAAAATTAGCACGGGGTAAAAAATTTTGTACAAACGATGAAGTCATCACCGAGATAGAAATGTATATTGCAGAGTTCACTAAACCATATTTTTGGGATTGGTTAAAATATTGGCAGCATCCTTGAAAGAAGTGTGTATCTTAAATGTGACTATATTGAAAAAGAAAGAGAAAACAAGTTAAAAGTTTAAAGTTGGCAAAAGCCGACAGTATTATAAACTTTAGTTGATAGTTAAATAAAAAACAAAAGAGCAAAATTTAAATGTAATCTATGCATGATGAAGCAATAAAGCCGTTTGTTGAACCAGACTGCTGTACCAGAAGAATCCTTAATTTGCATCCAGTCAATCCTATACTGGGTACACACTCTGCTTTTAGTCATTTTTACTCAATACTGAAATAGTCTAAAGTTAAAATGATAACTGTGCACAATTCAACATTAAAGGCTTTATTGAGCCCATGTCGGTGTTCTGGAGGTACCTCTGATTTTTAACCAATCACCCCCAAATTTTGTACACACATTGATTATATTCATATTCACTCAATACTGACATTTTTGGGAATTAAAAAGATACTGTGCATAATTTATCATTAAAACCTCTATTCTAAGTACCTCTAATTTTCATGCAATCAAGCCTATTTTTGGCACAGACATTAATTATATTTATGTTCCGTGTATAATGAAATTTCGCTGAATTTTAATGATACTATCTTCGAGTCAGCATTAAAGCCTCTGTTGCGTCCTTATACGTGTAGTGGAGGTACCCATGATTTTCACCCAATCAAGTTCATTTTGGGGACACGAGTGGATTATGTGAATACTGAATTTTCGTTAAATTTAAATGATAACTGTGGTAAAATCCACATATTCTCTTTTGTGTCTTTATGGGTGTACTTAGAACGCTTAATTTTGAAACTTCATTAAAATTATAAATTGTAATGGCTGCAGTAAGCTTATACTCTTAGCTATACTGGAGATACCAGAATATTCATCGGATCTTAACGAAATTTAATAGAGGATATAAACCTTTTAAATAGAATGTGTGTAACAAACGTATGACCAAAACTATTTTATACTTTACCAATTTCATTGGCGACGTGTATAAAAAGGACATCTTTATTTCAGGGGTACTTATTGAATTGCCCTAGTATTGACATAGTCAAGTCGATAAAGGTCCAGCGCACCTTTGCCTACGTCATGCCACTGCTATGTACGAATCAGAACCAGGTGGTAAAGCATTTGATAACATACATGTGCGGCAATACTGAAAAGAGGAGCTCGAACCAGCGTACAAGTTTTGAAAGACTTGTCTGTGGTAGGCAAAACCAAACTACAAATCTATGGAAGAATGTTATCGCAGCATTACTAGGGTGTAGTGGGCTATTACAAAAGCTCTATTATAAAGATAAGCTGGTATTAGTCATATCTATTCATTACATTCTTAACACCAGCTCCAAATTTTATTGAATTAAGATGTATGAATACCTTTCATCAAATGCTAATTCGCTGGAGGAATGTAATGCTTGAATATTATCTTTTCCCGTCTTGGCAATTGATTATTATGTGACAGCAACTGTGCTTAAATGCAATGGTGTATAAGTATGAACAACTTTTGGAAAAAAAAAGAAATGCGTTGAAGCAATAATAGCGCATATGCGACATTTGATTCATTGGCTACGGGAATTTTTTTGTAACAATTTTATGTGAAAAACAACGGATTTTTTAAATGTATACTTTTAAATATTCCTTAATTGGAATTTGTTTGATGTTTGTGGTATGACATTGTAATGAATAAAACGAAGAATTACTTAGCAGTTAAAGAACAATTCAATGATTTACAAGGCAGGAATTCCTATTCTTTATAATCGTTTTCTTTCGAAAACCAATCCATAAACAAGAGGTATAACATTGATATATTTACAGGTATTTCTTTAAAATCATAACCGATATAATTAAAAACAAATGATTTAAAGTATATAGATATTATCGTAATATATGATGTGCTTGTCGGCATGCTTTTATTTCACACAAAGTATGGTTAAACGCTAAACTGTACATTATGCAATATCTACCTCCACTTCATTTAATACTGTTTTTAGTATCTAAATAAGCCTTGATATTTTCTATGTCGTTGTTTGCTATTTATATCATCTATTAGTTTCATTCAGATGATATTTATTTAAGTATTACCAAAATTCAATTCATACTACCTACTACTACTACTACTACTAACGCCACCTTGTCAAAAAAGTATTGAACTATTATAATTTTTTAATTCAATAAAATTTTTCACCATTATATTTGTAAACTGCATAAAAATGTACAGACATTTATTAATTATTACCATGTAGTTTTATTATTAGAATATTGAAAGTGTGATAAATATAATTCTTTCGTTTTCGTCCACAACGATATCCCCATATTTCTCGACTTGTGTAAATGGAAGTTATTAATAAAAGTTATATAATTTGAAACACGTAAAAAATACAATTTCATGATTTTAAGTACATTCGAGTCTCTGTGAACATAAATACATTTTCTCCAACGAGATTCCAATTTATGAATTTCATACCGCTATTGCGAATCTGGAATGGAATGTAATATCCGCTTCCATAGCTGTTATTACCATGTATAGTCTTAGTTTCAGGAAACAGATGAAAGTCAGTAGGTGAATTAAGTTAATATTGTTAGTTTTTCAGAGATTCTAACTTTAATTCACAACTTTTTGTCAAAACACTGTTCCTAATACCTTCTTAGCTGATTACTGGCTCGAACTCGTTTTGGAGCCGGAGAACGAATTTACCAATACTGTTTAGTCTTTTATATTGAATCAGGATTATTATGATTGATCCAAGTGTGACAAATCGTCACAAAAATCCAACTGTACTCTTTTGAAAAAGTTTATAATGTTGTTGAGAAAGTCGCATTGAAATGTTTGGTTTGTTTCTTTGCTAACGAATGCGGCGCCCATTAATCACATACCTTTCGGAAATGTAATAATTGTCAAAATACTGCTAACACTGCCAATTGGGATGCACTTTGCTTCTCCTAAAACTCTTACTTACTTCCTTGCTCACTCGACGATATTCCAATATAATATCTTCTATTTTTTCTGGTGGTGCTTATGTTTTTTGGATCATCGTCAAATCTTGCAGATGTGGGTAAAACTCCTTATAGAGTCTTAAATGAAACGAAAAAGTCCTTATACACTATCCAAATTAGTTCATAGATTTGATTTGGTTTTGGTTATAGTCAAATATAAAATTTGCATCACTGCACGATAGTTACTCTTTTCCAGTGAAACAACTTACTGTATTCATGCCGCTACTAAATGACATGCAAGCAATAAATGAATTGATGAATTGAAATGCAAATTCACACAAGAACACCAGTGCAAAAGTGCTAGTAACGATGACGTCCCTCATCGAGCCGCAAACCATCATTCAACAATATGATTCCAATCCGAGCGGTGGTGGAATTTTGTAGAATTTAAATATACCCTATGCATGATTAAGCAGTACAGCCCCTAGTAGGACTACATAGGTGTACTGGAGGTACTTTCTAAGTATTTAAATGTTAGCTTTGCATTCAGCATTAAAGCCTGGATTGAGAGAGTATAGGTTTACTGGAGCGATCTGTAGTTTTCTTGCAATCAAGCCTATTTTTGGTACACACATTGATTACATTTATATTCAATATATAATGAAATTTCGTTAAATTTTAAAGAAAACTTTGTGGAATTCAGCCATCACGATATAATGAAATTTCGTTAAACTGAAATTATAATTTTGGAAAATTCTGTATAAAGACTCTTTTGGCAATGTATAGGTGTGCTGGAGGTACCTCTGATTTTTATTCAATCATGTCCATTTTTGTAACACGGCTACATGCCTTTAATTTTCCGCTTCATTTTGAAATTTCGTTCAAAAATATTATTTTTAACGGGTGCAGCAGGTAAGTAATTTGGAATTAATATGTGTACTGGAGGTACCCGAAATATTAGTTGGGTCTTACCCAAATTCAAAAGGAGGTCAAAAGTTTTGAGAGGATATGTGTTGCAAATATCGTTGATCTGCCACAAGCTGTGCTTTCTTTATTGGATACGGACGGACGGACATACATAGCTAAATCAATTCCTGTGGTTATGCTGATTATATCGAAACATATTTCAAAGGGTCTCTGGAGACTGGTTCTGGTTGTTATAAACGTCGAGCAAATCTAATATGCACTATGCCAATTTCAGTGGCAACCGGTATAAAAAGATCCAGTAAGTGAGGGACAGGTTGCTTCGATATTAATATAACGGTATAAAAACGACCTTAAAAGTGTACGAAAAGTATATAACATTTTAATTTTCCACTTAATGGAATTTTATTGAGTTTAATTGATGAGTGGAATTTTATTTTCCTGAATCCCTCGTTTTTGATTTAAGATATGAGGGCGGTTCAATAAGATGGTAAAACAATTCTTCTTTTTGTCCAATGTTGTCGTGTCTTCTTCAGTTGTTGTTGAAACGGTCCAATGACTCACTGTTGTATTGTCCAATGATGGTTTTTTCTTGTTCTAAAAAATGCATGAGGATGCCGTCTTTTGCATCCCAAAAAATCGTCGTCACGAATTTTTTTTTGTGGATGAGATCGTCTTCAGCATATTTGGATTTTCTGGTGTGTCACGATGGATCCAGGTTTCTTGAATGTAGAGAATAAGATGTAAGAACTCTTTTGAATAATGCTTAAATTCTTCTAAACGCTGATTCAAATAGAACAGTCACATCCACTTATTGTCCACTACCTACTTATCATGTAAAATATTAATTGCCGTTCGGCTCAAAAACACCTATGATTGTGTATGGGCCATCAAGGGAACTATTTTGGAAAACAAAGAAGGTATTTTTATTTAAAAAATTTTATTATTTGCTGTTTCTGAAGAATACTATTTGTTTTCCTTCGAATCAATTTTTATAGAAAAAGTACTTTTTCGTATATATAAAAAATAGAATAAAAATAAAATCGACTGAGCGCTGTTGGCGTGGCTGTGATAACGATAAAAGTTTATGAGATAGATCTATCAAATTGGGTTATTGTTTTAAATTTTAGTTTTGTTTACTATATGCATATAGAAAAATCTTGTAGTGGACCGTGCAGAAATTGTTGCAGAGTTATGCAAACATAGGGGTAATCGGTTTAAAATTTGGGTAGCTCCAGTACCTCAAGTTTTTGGTGCAGGCCTTAAAATGAATAAGTTATAGAGTTTGTATTAAAATATTTATTTATAAATTGGTTTTTATTATAGTGTTAATTTTAAGCCTGGGGTGAGTAAAATATAAATGGTCCAAAAAAATACTTAATGCATAAATTTGTAGAATCGAATGTTTAAAACCGTAGGGTTCATAAATGCACATAATTGAATAAAAAACAGACGTACACGCAGTACACCTATAAAGTCCCAAAAAAGGTTTTATGCAGAATTATCGACAATTATCATTAATTAATTGATCTAAATTTCATTATATACTGAATATAAATAGCTAATTTGATACACAAATGGGGTTGATTGGATGCAAATTAGAGGTACCACCAGCATACCTATATGGATCTATTAAGATAGAGGCTTTAATGCTGAATTATGCACGATTATCTTTTAAATTGAATGAAATTTCAATATCGAGTGAATATGAATCAATCATTGTGTGTAACACATGTGGGCGTGATTGCATGAAAATCACATGGTACTCCAGTGCACCTATGTGGTCTCAATAGAAGCTTTAATCCTGAATTATGCACAGTTACACATTAAAATTTAACGAAATTTGAGGTATTGAGTGAACATATTTTGCGCCAAAAATGAGCTTGATTAGATGAAAATGAGAAATACTTACAGTAGACCTATGTGGTGTCAATAGAGGTCTGAATGTAAACTTATGTACAGTAATCAGTTTAATTTACCGAAATTGTGGTATTGAGTCAACATAAATGTAATCAAGGGGTGTACCAAAAATGCTTGTTTGGATGAAAATTGGTACCTCCAGTACACCTACGTGGTCTGAACAGAGGCTTGGCTGCTCAATCAAAGATAACATTCAAATTTTATTAAATGCGAGTATTCAGTGAACAAATATAATTAATGTACGGACTATTGATAAATTGAATTCAGACGCCTATGTGATCCGCAAAAAGGGAGTACAACAAATTCACAACAAATACAAATCCAGCAAATCCAGAGTAATTAAAGGTGCTGTGATTGTGTGTATAATACTGTCAGCCTAAGCCGACAGTAATCTTTCTACTTGTTTTCTAATAGCGATTTTAATTCATAAAATACAAAAAAACAATTGAGCGATGTATATCTGTGCTGTAGCCCGATAACTACAGTTTTTCAATAAAGAGTAATGAAATGTTCCTGAAATTTTTACAGAAATTTATATATTTATTGTTTAAATAGGGTAAATCAATCCATTAACTTGGGCTGTCGCCAAAAATACAAATTCCCAAATTTCTTGATTTCTTGATTTCTTAATTTTTAAAGTTTATTTGTAAAATGAAATTAAACTCTTTAAGAACCAACCTGAAATGGCGTTTCTTCTCAGAACTGACCATATCGTTGACTTTTTTCTATTTTAATTAATTTTTACATTTTTAAATGCAATAAGACCTATCAAAATAGATTTCCAAACTAAGATCTACTTGATTCAGTATATCGAGTAATTTCAGTTCAAATTCAGGCCCCAGTCATAATAAAAATTATATTTTATTTTTGTGACTGGGGCCGCATATTTCAGGGAAGTCGACAAAATTAATTTATACTTTATAATTTTTATTCCCATTTCGTCCTGGTCTCATTTAGTATAGCTTTGTTACAAGTATAAAATCTAACTGGTGTCGAGTATACATTTCTGTCCGATGAGTGATTGATGGATATTTTATCGTCGGTTATGAACTTGTATTATATCGATAGGAGTTAGAGTGTTGTAATTAAATGATTTTTTGTATCCCGTTTGGCATTTGCTCTAATGAACAGCCTGATAGAATAGGACGCACTGAAGCTTATAAATTTGAAAGACTCGGCCTGATTTTGTTTTTATTTTTTTTAGTGCAATAGATGTTTTCCTATTACAGAGTCTAATAAAATTTTAACTTCATTTTGAATGATGGCATAGTTTTTCAATACCTTCGTTTAATAGACTTGAAGTTAAATCATATCAGAGTCCTGATTAACAGTAATCAAAACTAAACCTTTGAATTGAAATCTTAAATCCCAGAAATACTCTAAAATCATTAAAATGCCTTCAGTTTATTTACATAATATAAAATGCATATAATGACCGAACGAGTTCTTGTGCTCTTAAATGGTACATTAATTAATATCAAATAATTCGCTATTTGTTATGTGCACAAATAGTCATCAATTGAATGATTTTTTGAAACAAAGCATTAGATATCGACGTTACTAACGGAGTACAGAAAAAATAAAATAAACCAAAATGTGACGTACCTGCCTTAGTTTACCATTAAATTTTCCGCTCTGGAATTAAATGTAAATATTTGAAGATATCTAAGAAATTGAACAGATTAAGAAATTTTTTAGGAAAATATCATTAATGTTAACATATTCGAAGCTTATCGCATATTCAGTGAGATATCAGTCATTATTGCAGTTGTTTTTGTTTTCCTCTTGGTTGTTGTTCACAAAAATGATTTGCAACTCCTTGCCTTGACTAAAATGTGACAAATGTTTTTTTTATTGGTAACGCTAAATGTTATTAAAATGCATGCAATATTATTTGATTGGTCCGCATGCTCTCTTCGGTATTTATGCCTTAAGTTTATTGTTGTTATTTGGTTTTTTATTATTTCAAGCACGGCAGTGTTTGTGTTTTTTGACTACCGTTTAAAGCACAAAGAGTTCATTGAGAATACTCTCTTGTTTAATAAAGTATATTTGTGCAATCGAAAAAGTCTATAAAGCAGCGATATTTTTGGTTCTTATTTCAGTCTTGTCGAGACGTGTATTCCAATTGTTTGATCGAAGTGCACGACGAATAATTTTTAAAGTGGCGTGTAACGAGTGCCGCATGCGCAAATGCAGAATAATTGAATTTCACGAATTAATAAAAATATTTCAAAATCTAAGACTTCTGTCAAGAGAAGTTCGCTGATGTACAGTTTTTTAAGGTGTTTTAATTTGTCCAAATGAACCCTGTGGCATAGGATACGACATATAACAACAACGAGTTCACGTAACTAAAAGTATGAAAATTTTAACGGAATAAATTATGTTTGCGCTTTTAAAGTACGGCTTAATTGTTCAATGCTTTTCAAGTGTATTCCGAATAATAATTTCGATGATAATTGCAAATTTTGTAATGGTGAAGGAATTGTGATCCTATAAATCCTTGGAAACATTTCGAACCGGAAAACCTAATTCCAATTCAATTTCCTAACATTTATATAGCGTTTTGCTGCATTTGCATTATATTTCGCAAATATCGCATTTAGTAGTCTGTACCTTAATTCAACATCATTAAATAGAATAGCCATTCGTTAGTTCGAATACCCACTGTTTGACGATACCAGAGTTAAACCTTGGCAGCTTCATGAGTCTCCTAACCTATTCGATTGCGCACTTAATCTTCGTTGACTATATTTTTGATAAAAAACTTGAAGTGTGATCTCTATTGAAACTTTTCTTAAATAATAATTGTGGACGTTTTCTAAAATAAGTTTTACTTTTTTGATAACTTTTGCAAAAAGTTTACCTAACTACGCAACAGTTTCAAGCCAATTGAGTTGAACACGGAACATTTTTTAATATTTGAAGTGGAAAGTAGAGTCCGATCAGCACCTAGCTTCACAGAAAAATTGTTGAAATTCTGCTGGACAAACCTCTGAGTGTTTTAAAAATCTCATCTCGGTATGCTTGTTTACAAAGAACCAAAATGCAATGATGGTTTAAGGACGTCTTGTAGTTTATATTCCACTTCATTTGTGGATTGCAAATGAAAAACCCGTTGATACACACAGTTTACATTTCAAATTGACTTCAATTTTTTTTAGAGTGTTTCATTATTATAGAGATCAGTTTTTAAATATGATTTTTTACTTACCTCGATTTAAAAAATTTTGACGTTGCACTCCTGAATTTTTACTCTTAATCCATCACATTTATCTTCCTTTCCTGAACGGAAGAATATCATATTAAAATATATGATGTTTGGCGTATTTAAAAAGTTATTTAACCCTAATGTTAGTTTTGGATACATCATACCAATAATGTTAATTAGTGAGACTCCAAACCTAAAAAATTCTTATATTTTCTTTATTTAATGGTGCAAAGCAGTAGTGGCATAAAGCGTTTTAGCAAATGTGTTGTGGTTTTCTTTTTGAAAGAAAGTGCTAGTAACGCAACGACATCGTGAGTTGTGTTCAACGGCTATTTCAAACCATTAGGTATAGTGGCATTTGATAGCTATAATTGACGGTGCCAAAGGAGTCATAAAATGAATTATAGGCATTATGTTACATGAATGTTATATCCTTGAATATCAAACGCGGGCAATCGAATTAAATTTAACAAACTTTTTCAATTCTTTTGTGTTTTTTACTTGAATTATGTCTTGCTTGAGACAGCTTGAAGCATACAGTATTTTTTTGGAATTTATCTAATGATGGTTTTCCCTTTCCAAGAGAATCGATGTATATAACTCCATGTGTACTACGAAATACCAAATATCATAACCTTGCCATCTGACGCTTTGGAGTTGTTTTACTACGTCCGGTTAACTCAGATGACGATTGATTTGTTTCTGGTGTGAAATGGTGGAGCCACGTCTCACTCATCGCCCCATATGGACGCATAAATTTTGTTTTTTGTGGATGAACAGCGTCAAACATAGCTACGAATCATGAATCCATTGTTGTTTTTGGCCGATTGTGAGCTTGTGAGGCATTCGATCTCAGCGGAACTTTGGCATCCAGCAGGTTGATTTGATATCATTTCAGCTTTTACCACCATCTTCAGTTTCTGTCCATATTTTCCAAACTCAAAAAAGTTGCTCCAACATTTTTTTGGATTTAATACTCCATCTGTGTGCAAGTCAACGAACTTGTCACTACAGCAATGGATCTGCCTTTTTCGAACTTTGATTATATGTCCGTCTGTTCTAATACAAAGTTCTTTCTCAGTTTTCAAGATATCAGGACAAAACTTGACATGAATTCCGTTATTTTGTCTAGGATGGGCATTAATGAAATTCAGCTAAATTCAGTGGCCTTTAGACAAAGATTCCAAGAAGATCAATTACAACCTATCAATTGAAAAAATTTGTTGTTTGTGAATATATTATATTGTTAGATAAGAAATATTTGCACAAAAAAAGTCGAAATCGAATGATTTTATGATAAAGCCACAATTTAACTATCATTGAATGAATTTCTATTACAAAAGCCTTTTTTTATTCATATGACAATTTTGGAATAAACTACCCTACGAAGGAGCAAATGAGAAATTATTTTACGAAAGTCCTTTCTTCTTTTCAAACATATCCGAATAGATAGAGTAGTGAATAGCGAAAATGACAACGGGTGAGAAAAAAATAAATCTGCCATACACTCTGAATACATACAATGTGGATCACGAGAACAAAGATTGATGGCTTTAAAACTCGAATTCGAAAATTATAAATCCAACTTTTTTTTAAGAAGAGCTTTTTCATCAAAAATTCAGGAATTGGTTATTATTTTATATTTAGCATAGCCAAAGATAATGTTGCTCCTTTTTAATTTCTTTATTCGCTGACATTGGTCGTCCTCAAATATTTACATCATCAATCAATCATCATCAAAATCGATATAGAATTTTGCTCTTAAAGAAATTTCATGTATATCACAACAAATCAACAACAATTTATTTACGTCAACGTGTTTTTATATATTCTGGAAAACACGGTGTTAAGAAAAAGAAAGTGCATGCGATTGACGTGAAAAACATGCTATCACCAGATTTTAACACATGCATGGCATCAGAAACTTTATAGGCATTAAATTAAACTATCGTAGAGTATCCACATATGAGAAATGGCTTAAAAAGAAAATCGCAGTGCTATTGCCATTAATGATTGGCTGAATATTCTTACGCTGACGTGACGACAGAGAGCATTCTAGGAATGAGTTAATGTGGTGATCGTGTGCTGCCATCTATCAAGTAAAGTTATACAAATTCAAAATGGTTGATATGTTAATTAGAATTAGGCAGCTATTTAACTAAGACGTGTTTCGTGGTTTGTGCGTAGATGGAAGCAGTATGGTTCGGTATTCGCTTTTGTTTTATATGGAAAAAAGTGCGATTAAGAACCACAGTTAACTATTGCTTGGACAAATTTTAGCATGGCCGACATCCGTTTTTGATGAAAAGTGATGAGGACAACCGGCAGACGTGATTACCGAGGAAAGCATTCAAAAAGTCGACGACATGATTCTCACTGATCGACGAACGAAAGGACGCAAAGTATCAGAAGCCATAGGTGTTTCTAGCGAAACGGTAAATAATATTTCAAAAGATGAGTTGGCGATGAAAAAATGCTTGGCCCAATGGATTTCACGAATCCTCAAGGTGGACAAGAATCGGATATGGCTCTAAATTTTGAAGCAATGTTTAGAGTAATTTAAGTGAGATCACCACTGATGAAATCCGGAGTCATCATTACACAATAGTAAATAATAAGCAATCAACACAATAGATTTCTACCGGACAGTTCCAAAGAAGGCGAAGACGTTCTCATCGGTTGGAAAGGTCATGGAGAGGATTTTCTTGGATTCATCTTCATAGATTTTTTAGAAAAGAGAGAAAGGATCACCGGTCAATACAACAGTGAGTTATTGGGCCGCTTTGAGATGAAATTCAAGGAGATACGTCCGCATTCGGCGAAAAAAGGGATGTTTCACGACGATAACGTAGAGGTACCCCTAATTTTCATACAATCAGTCCCATGTTCGGTACCCAAATTGATTATATTCATTTCACTGAATAATTGTGAATATTTTAGCATTAAAACCTCCGTTGAGACAAAGATGAATTGGAGGTGCCACCAATGTTCATGCAATCAGGCCTTTTTTATGTAGTCGCATTGATTATATTAATGTTCAGTATATAATGAAATTAATGATAAATTTTTGTAATTCAGCATTAAAGGCTCCGTTGGGACTACATAGGTGAACTGGAGGTACACCTGATTTTCAGTCAATCAGACATTTTCTGTAGGCACATTTATTAGATTTCTGTTCACTGCATAGTGGAATTTCGTTGAATTGAAATAATAACAGTGGAAAATACTGCATAAAGCCTGTGAAATTATTTAAAAAGGGACAAGTCATAAAAAGAACAAGATTCTTGGACTTCACAGGTGTGCTAAGACGAATATATCATTTAAATGTAATAATAACTGTTAAATGTAGAGGCATTAACAATTTTTAGTTGATATGATTTAAGAAAATCTTTTAAAATTGAGCTTATTGCGGAATTTGATTTAAAAACTCTTTTAAGAACTTCGGTTTCACGGAGGAATTTGATTTTCATCCAATCGTGCCTATTTATACTTGATGTATTGATGATATTTATTCCAACTCAATACTGAAATTAATTTTTTTTTAATGTACGAATATAGAGCATTTTAATTTCATTTCCATTTTGGGACATCACAGTTTCACTCTGTTTATCATCCATTTGCAATTTTAAAAATTACTTGAATTTAATTGATGTTTGTGAATACGTCCACTCTAAAACATAATTTTGAAATACATAATTATATTCGACGTATAACACTTGCATACAATTATTACCATTTTTTAAAAATTGTCAAATACTCTTACATCAAACCTCACTACGAAATTTTATTGGAATTTATCAACTTTTAAAACCCAAATTTTAAGTAAAGAGGTTTATTAGTGGTACCCTTAATATTGTTGAGATGTCAAACTTTGATCTAATTTTTACCATAGAATACAGTATTAGTATCATATTTGATTCATCGATCTTGATCTTTTTTGCTTGCATTTGGCAAAGGACAGAATTCCGGGCATGGCAAGATCAATTCTTTTGACGATGCTGGTAATCATAGTACATATTTTGACAGGATCCCGAAAATTCGCGCTGTGTCTGGTTTGTCATGCAAACGTATGACAAAACTTAATAAACACTTTGCCAATTCTATTGATGGTATAAGTAAAAAGTTGTTTCGTCTTATTTTTTTTAAATGACTATAAAAGTGATAAATTTTCTATTATAAATATACTCCAGTCTTGTTCACGTTTATCGAAATCGTTGGATGGCAAAAACTTTTCAAGAGAAATATATACAGTAACATGCAGCACAAATTATAAGTTATCTCTGTTTAACCTTAATGAAATTCCAATTCACGTTATCTTTAACACCAATGTTTTTAAGTTTTTTAATAATTATATATCAGAGTTAGTTACTTAAGTTGTACAAAAATTTCCAAAATAATCTTCCTAATATACATGCGCCAATACAATTGGTAAGTTACATATTGACGTTGGTTATACGATTGAAACGCTGTGAAAGAGTAATGAAAGAGTTTTCAAAATACATGCAAGCATGTTCAGCACCATCACTAGAATTAATCCAACTTCTTCTTTTCGTCTGACCATTAGATCTAATAAAACTGTAAAAATTTGTATCACAGCATAAAATCAGATGTACCGTTTTGGATTCAAAAGAAGGTTGCACGCTCAGCAATTAATTACGATTTATGTCTACCAATGAATTCAAATACATATGGTCCATGCGCTTATTAAACTTTTTTGTGGACTTCTCTGATTATGTATCGTCTTTCTAAACGTGCACTGAAATGTATCAAATAAATCAAGATGGAGGTAATAGTTTGTCGCAACTGTCTGTACAATACCCAGTAGTCAGACATTCTTCAAATATCAACTAATTTATAATTCTTAATAGTTAGTTTAATAAGACTAAGCGACATCGTAAAAATTTGAAAATTATAGATATCCAATTTTTTATCGCTAGAATGGACCCTGAAATACTGGGCAGCATTTTTATCTCTTCAGCTTAATTTATGGCAAAAACTTTTTAGGAACAATTCGAAAATCGTATGTACTAGGCCTAGTTGTAGGGTTTCATTGACGTTATCCAAAATGTTGGACTGATTCCGTCCGGGATAAATTAAGACGTTGTTATCAATCTCTCAACCAGCAAGATATCTGAATATAACTTGGAATGGTTTAAGTTGAACAAAGAACTTTTATGAAAATCAACATCATCGTGTAAGTTTGAATTACAGCTGCATTGAACACTGGGAAATCAGTTCTTGTACTAACAACTTTTTGTGTGCGGCTCATATTGCAAATGCATGCATAAAATTTTATTTTTATATTTTGCATGAACCCTCCGAAAATACGTGTATTCAGTGTATAATTTCCAAAAATCGTATAGACTAATATTCTCTCAATTGACAAAAATTTTTTCAATTGTTTTTCCTTTTGTCACATTTAAGCTGAAGGGATCAAGCCATTCATTCTCCAATAACGATTCCAACCTCTGCGAAATTTCTGAAATATTCAAGATAAACCAAAGCTCTGATACATAAAATTTCTAGATTTGATATTTATAAATTAAGTGGAAAACATAAAATTGACATCCCAAATACCTTGGAAGGCCAAAACAAGTTTATTCTTCAATCCAGATAGATGTAATAGTCCGTTCAATGATTACCCATCAGTCAATTATCATTATTATTGAAATCGGTAGCACTAAACAAACATTTTAAAAATACTGGGAAGGTGGGTTAGTGATTAGAAGCCAATTAAAAAAATTTTTAGAATAATCAAGAAAGGCTTAAAGTTATAATTTAACCACTCTTCATGTGTGAACAAAAATATTAATATAACAATAAACTATTTTTTTTTTAATGCATTCCGGTCAGTGGACTCAAAAATTATTCCCTATAAAACTTGATAAGTATATGAGGACTTATGTGAATTTTATGCTAATTTACGTGAAATCTTGATAAATTGTTCTATTGGCGGTAACCGAAGTTTTGACCATTTCACCCATTCCCAAACTAGACCATACGTTTTCCAAAATCCTCGATTGCATCGATTTATCTCAATGACTTGTACAATTATCAAAAACGTAGAGACTGACACTACTTAGTTGATTTCTGTGTCTTTGCATATATCATTGAAACATTTAGTCAATCCATTTCACACTTAGCAGAAACGCATATTACCACTAATGAATTGGCCGAAGACTATATCACTTTCTGAATTATAACTAAAAATATAACAAATAAAATTTAAATTTGTACTCGTAGTCACACCTATTTAAAAATTTTTTTTTTACGAATTATCATTATTATTATTACTATCGTGAAAACTGCGACTAATTGATGGCCTTAATCTGAAACAAGGAATCTCACAATATTTCCATCGAAGATTATTTGATTATCTTATTGTTTCAGTAGCTTCCTTGTATATGATTCAATCTAATGACACCACTTATATTCACGGCCAGACAAATTAATTTATATTCCAGTGCTATATTAAAAATCATATTAAAATATTTAATTCATCAGCATCATTTGTTTTTAAAATATCAATATTTTAAAAAACAATGTTTGTAAATATTTAGATATTTACTTTAAGAATAAGTGCAGAATTTTTTTCAAAAATTTCAACCCATTCGGAAAGTACAGTTTTTAATAAAAAGAAAAATATAAAATAAATAAGACAGTTGATTCTATGAATTGATCATTAAGTTGTTATCCGTTTTCGACTAGCATTACACATTGTTATGTCGAAATGTCTACAATAATGATTAATTTTAATAAAAGTTTACCTTTTTATTTTGCAATAAAATTCTTAAAATTATCATTCGAAGCCTTTAGTAGCAAATACAAATCTATTGGAGAATAAGTAATCAAAATTAATTAAACTGAAAACGAATATATACCCTTCTTAAAAAGGTTTTAAAATGTTCTGTACGGAATCCGACTATCAGTGTGTCAGGTGCTCTCTTGAGGTTTCTTTTAAACAATGCAATCAATATATTCCACTTTCTTTGCGTATCAGCAGTTGCGATCGCAATTATGAATCATAATTTCTGAAATATGATTGCTCAACTTATTCATGCCTTCGAGTGAACAGGAAAAAATGTAATTGAAGAATGAAAAAAGTTAATCTTTTCATAAATGATCAAATAAATTAAATTTGATTAAAATCTTATACTTGTATGGCACATGATAGCATCATTACATCATGATTCACCAACATTTTTAAAATCGCTTTACAGAAATTCAAATTATATTTGGTGAGAGTTGCTTACATTTACCGTTTTACTGAATTTGCGGCAGTTACGTTCTGAATTAACTTTGAAATAAAAAGAGAAATTAAAGAAATCAAGAACGGAATAGGTGCTCTTGGCTTTATTTCTCCGTATTAATAGTGAAATTAAAGAAGTAACTATTCAAGAACACCTATATATCGTTTATTCCCATAATGAATGAAACTATTAGCTATCAACATTTATCGAAGTGTACAAATTAACCAACATACGTATTCGACTTAAGTTTATATAAATAAAGCTAAGCTAATGGTGAGTGAAAATCAGACATTTCAGTTTGAGAAAGAAAGCCAGTTTGTGTGAGAAAGATTTTCTCCAGAAATATATCATACCAGTTTAACTAATTGTGTGGATATGAAACGCATCGTCCTTTGCTGTCATGAATGAATCTTTGGATTCCACCCTTTGTCAATTCAAATCTTCATGGAATAGCCTAGGCATTTGCTTTAAATATGTTTTAAATGTTGTATTTATTTTTTTGAGAAAATAGACTCCCAGCAAATTTAGGATTTGATGTATAAACGTACGTAGCAGTTAACTACTAATGTGCACTTATAAATTTTTCTTCAGTGTGGCTTATGGCAGAGTTCTGAAGTCGTACGCCTGTGTAAACCTACACAGTTTTTAATGGCTAATTAAACAAAAAAGCACCGAAAAAGTTGTGATAAATTAGAACGGCTCTAAGTTAGAAATCTACAAATGTCTGATGTAAATCTAGAGTTTCGGCTGAAAATAAATGACAATTTATTTGACACTAAAATAAAATGAAAGTGTAATAACGAATTATGATATTTTAAAAAGCGATTTCACGCAATGCTTTTATTTCGCAACAAACATGAGACATTGCGAAAAATGTTAGAAAATTACCGAAAAAAAAATTTCTAAGAAAGAATATTTCCACAATATTTTTATTAAACAATTCAACGAGGTCTTATTTCAATAATTTGAAGATATAACTGATTCAATTCAGTCGTAAATGTTATTGTTTTCTTTTTTTTTTTGAGACTGGCGACAATAATGATAAAACAAAAAATGATAAAACTTACCGTTTATTTTACAATCAAAATAATTATAAAGAAGTTCTGAAACAATTCCAAAATTATCTACTTTTCGATGAGCACACACTTTAAATTCAATGTGGCACAAATCAAACTCATTTGCGACTTTTGGGAAAAAATAAGAAATAAAAAAAATACCAAATATATAAAACCAGAGTACTATTGACAATAATAATAAAGAATTTAAGCGTTTATTATATAAAAAAGTAATTAAACGTAAAAAAGCCCACATGTGTAACCTCAGACACAAAAAAAAAATTAAATCAAATTATTAAGTCTTATCAAACTCAATATGGCAAATATAACAAAGAAGGGTGGTGCTATTAATGATAATAATCATTGAACTATCGGTATAGGATTACGTAGATTTTTTTATTATATTTACGTTTTTCGAATTTTTGATATTTTTCAGTTAATTAATAACATTTACGTAAATTGGTTGAGGAGTTTTAATCAAAAGTTTCTTCTATAAAGAGTGTGACGAAAAATCGTGGGTTGGTGACGACAGTTATAATGACAATGTTAATCAAACTTGTATATATTGTTCCAATTTTCAGGAATGATGAATGTAAAAGTGATACTGCAAAGTAGCGGAGTAGCTGCGCACACCGTTTTCAGTTTGATTGGCAGGTTAAACATCTAATTTCATCTTAAAATTAAAAAGCAGCAGCACCGACTCTGCAGGCTTTGAAATCGGCAGTATCCAAATTAAAACTTTGCCAACATATTTTTCACAATATATATTTGAAGGAAGCAAAGGTTAAAAATAAGTTTAAAAAACTCTGTTATCATCCAGTATACTTTACGAATTTAATCAGTGGTTTTGGAGAGCAAGATGCCGCAGTATAACTGGTTGGTTTCAATTAGCAATTTATCATGAAAAGTAAGTATTAGATGGAGAAATCTGTTTGATCTTGAAAAGAACCGTGTATATCATTTGAGTTTATGCGTACCACTTTGAAAATCCAGTTTTTTTCGACATAGCTAAAAATCCAAAAAAGTTTGGCTAGTCTAAAATCTTTTGACGCTGACGCAAAGTAGTCTGCAGTACTGACCTCGTATTTTCTTTGGCAAATGTTTTTTAAGTTATCTTCTATTATGTTCGTCATAACTCTTTCAAATGGTTGGTTGTATTGAGCAATAAGATTTTACAGCACGAATCCTTTATGAATGAACTGGATCAATTTTTGAAAGATAACCAGAAAACCAACAGTGTGACCTCTTGTGAGCCCTTTCTGACCATGCAAAAATTAACAGTTAGATTTGTTCAAATGTTTTATAGTTTGGTGAGTATAGACTTTTTGTTTTTTTAGAAGGAAAATAGTACTAGTTGACAAATAAAAAAGAGTTAATTGGATTTCAAATTTGTCTAATTACTAAACAAGATTTCTGGATGTCGATGTGTTGCGACACAACTTTTGCCACCCAGCTATTCTCACGCACTCCGCATTTTCTTCACCGAAGGGGTTTCTACAAAATAATGTCTACAGAAATTCCTCACGATCTTTTGAGTCTAAGATATATCTGTTACACAAACTGCCGAATCAGAAAAAAGTTATTGAAACCTTTTTTGTTTTTCGGGATTTACGATTGAAATTCTATATCTTCGTAAAGCATTTTTAGAGAAGAGCTTTTTTCCAATACGATAAAGATATTATGTAAATAAAAATATAAAATTTTGTAGACAAAACAAGCAATTCTTTTGCCGAACCTTCAAATATTGGTGCCACTGATAACATTGTTATTTCTCCGGATGAGTTGACTAATTTATTCGGTTTATGGAATATTGAATGGTGGTGCTACGTTTTTACTTTATATGCGAGTTATCTGATAAAAATTTTCTTGCCAAGTCACATAACATTTTTAATGAAGTATTATAATAGTTGTTTGCAAATTAAACAGAACCGTAAATGTTTAAAATTAGGTAGTTCGAAACGATAAATTATTTCCGCAAACATGAGTCTCCTATATATTTTCAAAATATTGTAATAAAAATTATTTTGACTGTGTCAAATCATCTCTGCAAAGGTTTCTATTTAGTATTTTTTTATTAAATATAACATACCGTAACTTTTCCCAAAAATAGGAGCTCACACATCGTATCAGTCGACTCCTATCTTCTATTTATGATTACATTTTTATTTTGATAAATTCAAAGCATTATTAATGCAAGAAAAATAATGGAATTGCACTTCAATGATTCACAATGTGAACGGTGTGACGGAGATATTAAAAATTTGAACATATTTGCTTATATACTGCACCGAGTTCAAAGCCTGACAGAGAAATAATTGTGCACGGATTCAAATAAATACCTATACAAATACTTTAATTTTAATGAGTCCGATTATTGATAAATCGAAGTTTAGTTTCGTTATACCCAATATATATATAATATTTTATATGAAAAATAAAAATTTTATTTAAATACAAAATAAAATAGTTTTAAAAATTCATAACATCAAAAGTGAAAAATTAAGTGAAAAATAAACAAAAACCCTTTTCAGTAAAGTTTCACGGATTGCATTTGAATACCAAACTCGAAATAACTCTCACCTCACTCTTAACCACAGGGCGACGAACTCTGTAATATGTGATGATAGCTGACAGGTATAAGCTTATGTTTCCACCATTAGTTTGTAATTATAATAGTAATAATATACAAACATTTGACTTTATAGAATGCGAATTCACGAAAGCGACAGTGCTAAGTTTTTCGTCGGGTAGTTATACGCAAAAATAGAATATAAACAATGTTTTATGTGAATTTATTGTAATTATGCCTTTTTTAGTATGAATACAAGGTGATTAATTAGTTTAGGTTCCGCTCGCAATTATCAATGGACAACGTTACATCGTCATGAAAACATTTGAGTTGTTAACTGAATATTACCTTTTAAACGAGTTAATGTGAATTACTTTAAATCTTTATCTTAAGTACAATAAAGTGTTAATCAATGGTATTAACCAATATATGATCGCATTTTATGATAGGTGCGATTATTATTGAACAAGAAAAAAAAGTAAATGAGCAGCTATTCAAAATCAATCAAAATATCAATAAAAGGCAACGGCAATTGAAACCAATTAAAATGTCACTGATAAGGTTAGTAAATAGCCATTCAATGCCCAATAATATCATAATCCGAGCTACTGTTCCACAATTTTATTTCGTCTCAAATATATTCAGATATTTTTTGAAAAAGACCAATACAGATAATTTTTATAACAAGGTAATGTTCGTATTTAATTTGGCTACTGGAAGCTTATACAACAACTAGCAGCAATAAAAGAAAAAACAGTAAACAACTGAAAACAGTACAAAACAAGAAAAAAGGGTGAAATCGGCCCAGGTCGACAGTATTATACATATCGCTTGATTTTTAAATAAAACACAACAGTGATTTAAATTACTTTGGATAAATTTCGTAAATTAGGAAAAAACTCCTTTTTTGTGAAGCACATAGGTGTCTGAATTCAATGAATCAATGGTACACACATTAATTATTCATAAATTCACTTAATACGGGAATTTTGAAAATTTAAATATAACCAAGCATGATTAAGCAGTAAGGCCTCTAGTGGGACCACATCAATTTTCAAATTCAAATTCATATTTTCATTGAATCAATCGCACATTTGGTTCAAACATGAATTATATTCATTTCCACTCAATGTTACAATTTTGGTAAATTAAAATGATAAATGTGCATAAGTTAGCATTAAGGCCTCTATTGAAATCACATAAGTTTACTGGAAGAACCCCTGATTTTCGTCCAATCACGCCCAAATTTTGTACATATTTTGATTCTATTTATTTTTACACAACACTGATATTTCGTAGAATTAGAATAATAATTTAAATGACAACTATGTGCAATTCAGCATTAAAGCTTCCGTCGGGACTGCCATGGTGTACTGGAGGTACCCATGATTATCATACGATCAAGTCCATTTTGGGTAAACACATTCATTTTATTTGTGTTTACAATATAGTGGAATTTCGTTAAATTGAAATGTTAAGTGTGGAAAATTCTGCATAAACACTATTTTGTGATTTTATAGGTGTACTGCAGGTAGATCTGATTTTTCTTCAATCATGTGCATTTTTGGAACATGGTTACAGGCCTTAACTTTCCGCTTGATTTTGAAAGCATTGAGAAATATTAATTCCAACGGCTGCAGTAGGCCTTAGTGCGTATTTCAGATTTTCCAAAATAATGCTCAGAACTTAACCAAATGAAAAAAGGGATCTTTACTTTCCTCAAAAAATATTTGTATCTAATTCCTTTGATATAGCTCAAGCCGTTCTTTCTATTTTTTGGATATGGCCGGACGGACGGATGGATGGACGTGGCTTAATCAATTCCTGTGGTGATGCTGATCATATAGTTTCTGAGTGTTACAAACCTATGACCAAAGCTAATATACACTTTCCCAAATCCATTGCCAATGTGTATAACATTGAAAAATGAAGTAATATAAAACATATCTTTCGTTTGCACTGTAATTTCTTCAACGTAACGCCATATATTGCTGCTTCCGATAAGGTCAATAGAACCTTCTACTCAAATACATTTCGTTTTATTCTTTCTCTTTTTCCATTTAATTATTGATTTAAATGCAAAAACCTTCACTGTTGAAAATAACGGGTTTGCAAGTATATAAATAAAAAAAAAATACATTGACATCAAAGAAATTAACATCGCACAATTTTAATTATATTTTGAAAATGAAAACACCGTGAAGTACGTTGTATTATTATTTATGCTGATTATATACTTATTCACTCAATATTGAGTTTATTTCTTAACAGCCAATTTTAGTTAAATTTTGTTTTAGTTATTGATATTTTTGCAACACAGTTTCCAATTTTATGCGATTAATAAGCGATAAGTATATTTTAAGATGATTTGCGACAAGTATATTTAAAAATTAATGAATTTATGATCAAACGACTATAATCTTAAAAGGTAGGAATTTAGAACCAGGATTCGCATTTGTGATTAAGTGCATATGAAAAGGAAGGCTAACACAAATACAACAGTCATGAAGATAACAGAAAAAAATATTTATTCTCATAATCTGCACTCAACGTAATACTTAAATAAGTTCCTCCTCTTATTATTTGTATAAATGAAGCAAAATAAATTTCCCCTATTGCATTTTTGAATAGTTGAATAGTTCCATTTTTCCGTTTTTATACATTCACCACAAAGAATTATTAAAGTTACTGTAAACAATAATGAATTTTAATGTTATTTTGTTGAACAATGTCTGTCCCAAATAATTATTCAGTTTCTTTGAGGAGAATATTAATTGATTTTTATTCTTTTTCTTTTCACAAACTCTTGAAATTCTTTTTTCATTAATTTTTTATTGTCAATGTCAATGCCAAACACAAAACGTTTAGGAAAAAAAAATAAAAGTGAGTGATCAACTAAAATTGAGTACAACGCTCTTTATCGTACATATAATGAGCTCGGACTTGGTTGAAATTTCAATATTGGCATAAGACTATAAATTTGTTCGTATTATTATGCACGTCGCCAGTGAAATTTTTGATCATACGTTTGTAACACCCAGACCCAGCATCAAGAGACCTATCAAAATGTGTACGTATATGATCAGGGTCACCAAAGGAATTGATTAAGCCATGTCTGTCCGTCTGTCCGTATCCAAGAAATAGAGAGAACAGCTTACGGTAGATCAACGAAATTTGATCTACGTATTCCTTGGAAAAAGTTTACATCCCCTTTTGAAATTGGGCAAGAACCGATTATTATTTCAGATACCTCCAGTACACCTATTTATATAAATATTTATTAAAATTGCGGGTATATCTTGGGCAGCCGTAAGAATTGATATTTTTCAATGAAATTTCAAAATTAAGTGGGAAATCAAAACATGTAACCATGTTCCAAAAAAGGACATGATTGAATAAGAATCAGGCCGCCAGTACAACTATAAAGTCCCAAAATGAGCTTCATGCAGAATTACCAACAATTATCACTTTAATTTAACGAAATTTCAGTATATACTGAAAATAAATATAACTAATATGATTATTAAAAATGAGCTTGATCGGTTGGAAATTGAAGGTACCTCCAGTACACCTATGTGGTCTCAATACAGGCTTGACTGCTAAATCATGCAAAGGTCACATTCAAATTTTATTGAATTCCAGTATTATGTGAACAAACATAATTATTGTACGTATTATTGATTCATTGAATTCAGACGCCCATGTGTTCCACAAAAAGGCCGTACAAAAAATTTGCACTAACTAATAAAATTTGTTCAGAGTAATTTAAGGTTATGTGCTTTCCCGNTGAACAAACATAATTATTGTACGTATTATTGAT
>JXPQ01000417.1:19225-37152 GCA_001014675.1 Ephydra gracilis
AAGCCCAGTTTTGGTACAAACATTCAGTACACATCTTCAGTATATAATAAAATTTGATGATTGTCGGTAATTCTGGGTGAAGCTTGTTTTGGAACTTTATTAGTGTTCTGGAGGTACCACTGATTTTTATTTAATCATGTCCATTTTTGGAAAACGGTCACATGGTTTAGTTAATTTCGCAATTTTATTATAACATACAACTTTTGTAATTCCTATTGCAATTTTCATTGCTTATTTAACTTAACAGCTTAATTTGGAACTTGTTTCACTTGCCAACCACGTATATAATCAGTAAAAGTCTTCAAATACCCCTAGTGTGGTAAAATACTTCACACCGCAAAATGACAAACAAGGCCAATTTGTTTACATTGTTAATTTAATTTTTAAAATGGAATATTAATGATAATTTAGGGGTCCATATCTATGGAATGACCAAATCCTGGGTCCACAAAAAAATTTTTATTACTAACATTTGCAATCATAGCGGTCTCTCTTATTTAATATTTTACAGATAGAAAGATGAAAAAAAATGAAATAGTTACCTGTAACCGACTATCAAATCTATCTTTACTTTTTTCACCTTAGTACAATTTAATACAGCTTTTCGCGTTGATTTCTGTGTCATTATCTGTTTCTTAGGAATGTTTTGACCACATCTTTACTTATTTACAAATGAAGTAGCAGTTTCCTTCCGCAATCTATCTAAATTTCTATTTGTTTCAACAAAAATATTATTTTGCTTTTCTTTTTTGCTTACATATTACTTCATAAAAGTTTCTGGACTTTCATTTTTGTTCTAAATAATTTAGACTCTTGAAGTTAATAATTATGTTGCATCACAAATGTAACGTTTCAAATAACAGGTGGACAGTTGAGAAAAGTTCGTAGTCCCCCGCAGATACTGTTTCTTACATAATTCATTTGATTCCAAACTAAACGATACCTTTAAAAGATTTGTGCTTATATTTTGCAGTTGTCCGACTATTAGGACGCAGAATAGAGAATTTGAATTGCGCAACTTTTGTCAGGTTGAATTGAATGGGAACAAAAGCTTTCATATCTTAATGACGCATTACTTTTGGCGATAAGAATACTTTTGTACCCCACATTTGGCTTGATAAGCATTGTTCGAACCTTGCACCAGAGAAATCAACCAATCAAAAAAGATTTGCTTAGGACTATGCACGCAAAGGATGCCCCAAACAAGCTGTTAGCGTCACAGACAAAGAAGAAGTTCACAAAGTAATTTTGGACAACTGTCAAGTGAATTTTATTTAAAAACCCGGAGATGTGAAAATATCAGTAGAGCCTACTGGACATATAACGCGAGAATATTTGGGAAAACGCAAGCTCTGCTTGAAGTGTGTGTGTACGCGAGCTCCCAATCAACCAAAAACAAATATAAAGGATTCAGTCTGCTAAGGCCGACAGTCTAATACAAGTCGGAGGAGTTCAGTACCTTAAATTAATCTTTTTGTGGATCGCATAGATGTCTGATTTTAGTGAATCACTACTGCGTGCAATATAATAATATATTTGTCGACCTTATGTTTGGATTTTGTAAAATTTAAAGGGAACTTACGCATGATTAAGCACTGAAGCGTTTATTGAGACTACATATTTGTACTGGAGGTGCCCTTCTTACAATTAATCCCATGTTTGATAGCCACGTCAATTATATTCATTTGAACTAAATAATTAAAGATAATTGTGCATATTTCAAAATTAAGACCACTGTTGAGACCACATAGCTGTACTGGAAGTACCTCTAATTTGTATCCAATTGAGCTTCATTTTGATACACCCATTCATCATATTTATTTTTATTCAATACTAAAATTTCGTTAAGTTTGATCTTATTCATATTCACTACTGAAATTCCGCTGAATTCAAAAAATAACTTTGAATTTTTCACCATTAAAACCTGTATTGAGACCACATAGGCATACTGGAGATGCCACCAATATTCATGCAATCAGGTCTATTTATGAAAAACCCATTGATTATATTTATGTTCAGTGTATAATGAAATTTCATTATACATTACATGTTTAATTTTCCGCTTAATTTTGAAATAACATTGAAAACTGTCAATTCTAACGGCTGCAGTAAGCTTTAGTCCGAAATTTAAACGAAATATGTATAAATATGTATACTTGATGTACCCGAAATAATTGTCGGTACTTAAACAATTTCAAAAGGGGATCTAATTTTAATGGGGATATTTTTTTTTCAAAGAATACGTGTACCAAATTTTGTTTATTAACCTCATACCATTCTCTCCATTTTTTGCATCCGGATGGGCGCACGCTTGGACATGGCGTAATCAATTCGTGTAGAGATTCTGATCATATCGGTATTATATTTAATAGGTCTCCGGATACTGGTTCTGGGTGTTACAAACGTATGACCAAATGTAGTATACACTTTGCCAATTTCATTGCCGAGGTGTTTCACAACCACGAATATTGCTCAATCATTACGTACTAGATCGAAACAATCGTTATCTGAGGGAGCGCAAGTCAACTCCAACGTCTGCACAGACGTATCAGTTGGCTGGCGATATTATTTTATAAGCATTTCATGATACACTATGTATTTTGATTCATTAATTACTATTAAAGGTGAAAATCCATCAACAGCGAATATTATGTTGCGTTATTGGAGCGTTTAAACGACGAACAACTCCATAATTTGGAAAAAATAAAATAAATAAATAATTTTTTTTTTCAGGATAATGCATCGTTTCTCAAATTAATTAAAGCTATATTATCACATGAATTAAGCTTTATATTGCTTCCGGATCCACAGTCGAGCACTGATGAAGTGGTAATACCTGAAACGTAAGCATTTTTTAAGAATATACATAAAGCAAGCAATAAATATGGTATCGGCAAAATTGTGTACCGTTATAAATTGTGCATGACCTTCATAATTTGCATAATTCAATCAAATTTCATCAAAACAGTCGGCAGTTGCCAGCCAACAAAAATGCATTGTACTAACTGTAACTTGTTTACGACAAATATGTTTTTGGTCGCCGTTGTTGGGACAACGGTATCTTCTTTACGCAAAATTTGCATTGATCGTTGTTGTTGGAACAACGGTATCTTGTTTACGCCAAATTTGCATTGGTTGTTGTTGGGACAAAGCACAAATTTGAGTTGGCACTTTGGTCGTAACAATTGTTGTTGCGGTAAATTTTCTTAAGAATTAAAATGATAACTGTGAATATTTCAGCATTAAAATCTCAATTGAGACCACATAGGTGTACTGAAGATTCTTCATCCTTCAATTTTTATACAATCAGACCTTTTGTTGGTAGACACATTGATTATGTATATGTTCATCACATAATTTAATGTCGTTTTAAAGATAAATAATTCAGCATTACAGCCTCCGTTGGGACCACATATGTGTACTTTTCGTCGAATCAAGTCGATTTTCCGTGGACAGATTAATTTTTTTTATGTTCACTGTATAATGAAATTTGGTTAAATTTAAATGGCAATATTAAAAGTAAATACGTGTTCCAATTGTTTCAGTTGGAGAGATTGTTGCTTGCATTATGTATCTTGCATCACCCCGTAATATCGACAGTATGGATCTAACAATTTAATGGTTTAAATAATTATTTTTAAATCTTAGCCAATGTAATTGAAATAATATTATTTGGAATCTCGGATTGACTCCATTAATTAATTCTTCTCATACGTTTTATAAAAATATACAATGCTATAGTCATTATAAATTCAGTAATTGACCTAGCTATGACCGTCCCTCTGACCACAATATATTGTATCGAAGTTCCGATCCGATATATATTCTGATTCCTCGTTCATGCATCAGGGTGGACATACCTTTAGCTTAGCTTTAAACGTTGATACATTTCAATAAAATTTCATCATTAAGCTGGACAGACAAGCATATGAACAGTTTCAGAAGATGAGTAGGATTATATGAGTTTTCATTGTTGAAAATTAGGGTTTAAAGCGGAAATCACCACTAAGGTCAATTGAATTTGACGAATTATAATGGCAGACTCTAGATAAATATTATCAGTGGGTACACAAAAAAGTAGTATGATTGAGTGAAAATTAGGAGTACCTTCAGTACGCTTATTATGCCGTGCCATTGGTCTGCAGTTACCCTAAATTCTTGAAGAAAAAAAATTAATGTTTCGTAACTGATTTAATATAAAGATGATCAATTCTTTTACTATAAATGGTTAACATTGAATTAAATTTGGTAAATTTAGCCGAAAACATAACCCAAATTTTAGGAAATTTGTTTTTAATGGTCCAAAAGCAAGGTTTTAAACAAAATAAGCCACAATAACCGTTTAAAATTAGTTAATATAGTGAGTATTAAGTTCATCAAAATTTTTTGAATGCGTCCACTCTAGAATGGCTCTAAGGGCATGATAATACAGCATTAATCACGAATTATACCATAATTTCCATTGCCATACAAGGTACTTGTTAACAAAAGTAATGCTTAGGGAACCTTGTTGGAGCGGTCAGAATTATAATTTAATCAATTGTTCTTCCATCCAAAACAATCAACTAGTATGCTTCTCTAAAACTTTTTCATGTGATTGTACAAAAAAGTCAACTTCAACTATTTTATTTAAAAGTGAAATATACGATGAAGATGTTAACGATGAACGCCTTATTAGTTTTGAAACGGTGAAAAAGAAAGAATAACTACTTTTTAAATTAACATTGAAACTAGTCTGATGATTAACTGGAGTATTGTAGCCATTTAAAAGACACAAAAACAAAATTGGAAACAAACACTTTATCTATCACATTTTCATTTAACGTAGCTTTTGCGTTTATTTAGTATCATAATTATCAAAATAATTTAAAATGGGAAAATATTCAAATTTTCAATAGTAAATTCAATGTTTTTTAAATAATAATTTGAGGTTTCTGTTATTTTAAGTTATTTTCATAATTCTGATATTGATAAATCGTAATATCAATAATTATGATGGCAAAAAAAATAAAATATAATATCAGAATTATAATATCAGAAATATTGCAAGTTTTTTAATCCCTTTTTGGATATCATATACGCGTCTGGATTAAATGACTCAATAGTGCATACATTTATTATATTTGTTCACTTAATACTGGATTTAAAAAAAAATTGAATGTAGGCTTTGTCTGATATATTCAATTCATACAATACGGATATTTCAATTAATTTAAAAGATAATTGTTCATAACTCACCATTGAACCTCTATTAGGTGTACTGAATGTACCTCTCATTTTCATTCAACCAAGTCTATTTTTGATACACACATTGATTATATTCATATTTTCTCAATTGTGAAATTTCTTAGAATTCAAATGATAACTTTGAATATTTCTGCATTCAAGCCTCTATTGAGACCACATAGGTGTACTGTAGGTGCATCTAATTTTCATTCAATCAAGCCTTTTCTGACACACACATTAATTTTATTTATTTTCAGTATACAATGAAGTTTTGTTAAATTAAAGTAATAATTGTTCGAAATTCTGCTTAAAGCCTCTTTTGGGACTTAATAGGTATTCTGGAGGTGCGTCTAATTTTTATTCCATAATTTCCATTTTTGGAACACGGTTACATTTTTTAATTTCCCACTTAATTTTGAAATTGCATTGAAAAAACTAATTTCTAACGGCTGCAATATACTTAACCCCGTAAATTTAGGAAATATGTGCATACATAGGTACACCGAGGCAATAAATTAATAAAAATAATAAAATTATACATAATATATACATAAATAAAATGTAATAATTAATGCAAAAAATTTGATAAAACTATAATCCGATAAAGAGAAAATAAGCATTCAACTTTTTATTTTATTGTAGATGCGACTAACGGAAATCGCTGTATATTGGAATAAAGCACAGTGGACTGCTCGACTAAAGTGCTCCCAAAGATAGGTATTTTACGTCAATATTCACTTGTGTGAAATTTGTTCCCCAATTTGATTAATTAAACCGAATCAATACGCAAACTCTTTAATTCAGATTTTATTGTCGAAAATAGCAGTTTTGCTTGATGATCGACCATTATATTCGTATCTCGCAGCGTTTTGTCCGGTGTCAAAGAAATTAATAAACCTTATGCAGGTTTCCAAAATTTTAATTTCTGAACATCAAAGTAAATATGTCTTACTAGTATAAAACACATCCCAACCTTTAACCGTAATTTAGCACACAAAAATGAACAATGCCAAAAACAACTTCCGGTTCCCTTTAAGTGAGTTTAACAATAACATGTTTCAAATTGTTGTTCATTTGCAGCATGTATGCCAAGATTTGATGAAAACGTAAACAGGAGTAATTCTATTAAAAAAAAAAAACTTGAAAATTCCTTTAAAATTGCTTCGAAAAACAAATGAATTTATCAATATATTTGACTTTCAATTGAAAAGGAACATTAAAAAATTAAAATTTGAGTATTTAAAATTCAATAATCTATTGAAATAGGTGCTCGAAACAAACAACGATAACAAACAGTGTATGATAGCACTGATGCTCAGGTATTTTTGGTTAAAATTGTTTGCAATATCTGTATTAATTCTCATTTCATTAATAAAATCTAATGATTTTTAAGTCCATTACACTCTTCAAAATTATGGAACGTATACGCACAATTGCGTAAAACTGAATTCAACAAACCCTTAATTGTCCTTACTAGGCATTTAGCCTTATTAATAATACTGCCGAATTAGCCAAACATACATCAGGAATTGAACGAATATTATATATTTGCATATGCATACAAATCTATTTCACTTCTATACCCAAAAAAAAATATGTATAGAAAACAAAATAAACAGGTACAAAATTTACAGTCGGTTACTGACGACAGTATAATACACTTCACTTGATAATATTATAAGGAACAACACATCCATATTCGTTTAATTATTCATTATTTTTTTCGCAGACTGTAGCTAATTTTTTTTAAACACTTTTTTGTAGACCACCTAGGTGTCTGCTTTTAAGAAAATTATACTCATTTTTGTGAACAAATTGAATAAATATGTGCTCACTCGAATTGCGTAGAATTTACTTGATGACTATGGGTGATGTAACATCAAAGTCTCTGTTGAGTCATTGAGCAATTTGAATCATTGAGCAATTTGAATCATTGAGGAATAAAAAATTTAAATTCTTATGACTGCAGTAGACTTTATGGTCGGTAATTGGACTAGACAATATTTGACGAAATATTGGTCGGGACTCAACTAAATTTAAACTCCAAGCAAATAAGACTTATGTGTACCAAATTTCATAAATCTAAATCAAGTTCTCCCTAGTTTTTGCGTAAAGATAGACGGACGGAAATTAATAAATCAATTCCTCTTGTGATACTGAGATTAAATAATATGTATTTATTTTTTTTAATCGGCCTCCAGACACTCGTTCTGGGTGTTACAATCGTTTGCCCAAAACTAATTCACTCTGCAAATTAAATGGCTATGTATAAAAGCAGAAACTGATAGCATTATAAAAATTGCATTTTATATTTTAGCTTTTTTTTTACTATTTTCTTGTTTTTTCGATTCGGTTTTGATTATTTCATTCGATTATTATTGTATGTGTTGTTTCAATATATCAAGCTTAAGTGCACCATGTAAAAAATGAAATTTAGCAGAACAAATGCAAGGTAGAGAGAAATAGACAAGTAAGAACCGACAATGAAATACCCATAATCATTTTGCGTCATTCCCAAAATGTCTTAAATTACGTGTTGCTGGCCAAATTTATGCTATTGACTCACATAAAATAATGTTATTCACTGAACGGTCACCAGGTGTACAATAGGCAAGCTTCGCCAAATTTAAGGTCGTCTATTAATTCCTAATTCAATATCAATTGGAGAAAGTTATCATAAGATGTTAGCCAATAACGAAATTCTCCAGGCATAACAAGGAAAATTCTTTTGTTTCAAGCAATTCCACTCAAATTCCAAAAAATATCTTTCATGTTGCTAGAGATAATATGTGAATTATATATTTATACACATATTTATATATATTATGAAGGTTAGAAACTGGTACGCTGATTTCCTTTTATTATCATATAGCAATTCAAAGGTTAACCAATTGTTATGAAAGGTATGGCAGTTCTTCAGGTGCCTTGAAAGCTGTATAATTCAAACCAGTTTTGTTAGCTCTATCTAACAATGAGAAACGTCTGCACGTTTACCCAGAAATTTTATGAATTACATGCATTGCATGAATCTGTAACACCCCATCTATGACTGATGGGTATGCAAAGAATTCACTTGGTGTTTTTCAATTTGTACCTTTCCTTTATTCACGCAAGAAAGTACGCTAGGAAAACCACATTTATTGTGGGTGGCATGGTATTATATTTATAAAAAAGATTATTGAATTTTGTTTGATTGATTTGGGTTTTATTGGTGCTGCCGTTTGATTTTTACATGCACCGATTCACTTATTTAAGTTTTTCTTTCGCGAAATTGTACTTAATCCATTTATTACATTTCGCAAAATTGCTTAATCAAATTGAATCATTTTTAATTCTCAAATATTAAGTTCAAATAAACAACTTGAAACAATAACTTATAGACGACGCAGATAATACTTCCAATGAAGCATGTTTAATGAATTGAATATTGATATAATTTTATTAGGGGAAAAATATGATTTCAGTAATTATACAAAATCAATATCTAAATACTCTTGATGAAGATGTAAAGAATGACAGTTTTAGTGCATAAATTTGTTATTTCTGAGGTCTTGCACAAAATCGCACACTCTTTTTGTAATGAGGAGACTTATTGTGAGAATAAAATGAATAAAGTTTTAAGTCATTGGCGTTAAGATTTCTTTTAAATATAATTCAAGCAAATATTCATTCGTTTCATTCATTTATCACTAATATTTTTCAAATGTTTTCAATTTCCTTTACTTTTAAGCAAATTATTAAGATTTTAAAATGAAAAAAGAAAGTTTTTAACATGCAATAAATCATCTTATCAACGACTTTGGTCTTTTATTCCCAGATCTGGCAGCCGCCAGAAAAAGACCGTGTTGTGCCTCAAGACTAATCATATTCAGTCAACTCAATTCAGAAAACGACCTCTACTATTTGATCGTTTGAATGACGATTTGAAAGCAAGGAGCATTCATATCAACAGGTCAAACTGCTTTAGCCCATTTCCAAAATACACTATTGGGGCTTAAATGATACAAAAACCATGCAAAACGGTTTACATAGAAAGTACGGCTGAATATGTTTTTTTTTTTTTTTATGAGGGATCTTTAAATGTAACGGCATACCAAGTCCAACAATCAGTTTTGTAGCATTCCCCATTCCAGCACATAATGCCAACATCTTTTTCTATATCTGAAAAAAATTCAAGGATGAAAACCGTTTTACGTGCTCACTTAAGCGAAAGAATGAATTATCTAGAATCTCTTTAAAATGAGTTAATTCATGTTCAGTGATGCTTTGCTGAATAACGTTTTTTTAACCATAAAATTGCGTTTGTGTTCGAGAACATCGAAATGTCAAACATGTTGAACTATCTGGTAACTACAGCGATTACACAAACAAATCAATGTGATTTTTCGAGATAAATCCATCACATGTTACCATGCCTCTGTGAGTCCTCGAGAATTTCACAAACTAATTTTTTTTTATCCTATTTTGAATTAGTTCTTATGAAAGTTTCGATAGGACCTTTTATCTTAATTCTATTGAATATTTGTGAAAGCCAAATTAAAGAAATTGAGCCAAAAACAATCAACCATCGCAAAAAAATATAGGTGTACTCATATGGGATTACCCTAACAAACATGCAGGCGTTATGTACTACTATGGCAGCCAGAGTCACGGACGTAATTCAGGAAAAGGTATTTGTTTGAAGTAGTCTTAGGAAATTCAAATTATCTTACACAAGGCCTTCAAAATACACAAGCTTGAGGACATTCGCACTTGTTACAAAATGTCCTTGACTAGACATCCAGTACACTTATGTGGCCTCAATAGTAATAATAATGAATAGTAATAATAACAATTTTACGAAACTTCAATAAATAGTGGAAATATATATAAATATTTAATTAATTAATTAAGATGTAATATATTGAAATCCTACACTAATACGGTCAACAAAATGGGTGTTTAAATTAAGCCACAATTTAGGAATTTAGCGCAGAATTATGTGAACTAATGTTTCGCTCCTTATTAATAGCGAAAGGTAGTGCATATACTAATTTGGATGTAACCTTTTTACTTATATACAGACAGAGCCTTCATCGATTTTGATATGATGGAAGCTTAAATTTGTTTGGTTTCTTGAGGAAAAATCGCGCTTTTTATGGTTTTTGGGTAATAGTTTGCGGAAGAACCGTCCCTGAAGGAAGTCATTATGCACAACATATGCTTTTTCGGCACCAGTCTCACCAGCGTTTCGTATGATATCCAAAGCATTAGCGAAAATTGCTCGGCCACTTCTGAAACATTCGTGCCACTCATAAACGACAGGTTATCGTTGTCGAAACTATTCACTTACCTTTGGAATGGCGTCGCACTTATGGGAATGAAAATTTTTTAGAACTATGCACTTTTACACATGGCAAGCTTTCCGGTGAAAAGCTGAGAATGTTATAGAAGTGCAATGACAGAAGAAAAAGTAAAAAGGTTACAGTCGGCTTAGGTCGACAGTATAATACACATCGCTTGGTTATTAAAATAAAACCGGGGAAGTACAATACCTTCAATTGCTCTGGATTAATTTAATTAATAATGCCAAATTTTTTTTACACCCTTTTTGTGAATCACAGAGATTTCTGAATTCCCTAAATACATAGCACGTATACTTATTACTTTTTTTTACGTAATATTGAAATTTTATAATATTTGAATGTTACCTATGCATACTTTACCAAAAAAACCTTTGTTGCGTCTACATAGATGCACTGGGGGTATCATTAATTTTCTTACAATTAGCCCCATGTTTGGTAGCCACATTGATTTAATTCATTTTCAGTCAATGCTGAAATTTCGTTGAATTCAAAAGAAAATTTTTCATATTTCAGTATTAAAACCTCTATTGAGACCATATAGAAGAACTAGAGGCATCTCTGATTTGCATGCAATCGCGCCCACACTTAGTACACACATTGATCTTATTCAAATACACTCAATACTGACATTACTTTGAATTTTAAAGTGCATAAACCAGCATTAAAGCCTCTATTGAGACCACATAGGAGTACTGAAGGAACGCCTATTTTCATCCAATCTAGTTCATTTTTGATAAACGCATTTATAATATTTATTTCCAGTCAATACTCGAATTTCGTTAAATTTGGATGATACTTGTGTATAATTCAAATAAGCACATGGGTGTACTGGAGGTACCCCTGATTTTCATGCAATCAAGCCTATTTATGATACACATATTGATTATATTTTTGTTCAGTGCATAGCGAAATTTCGGTTACTTAAAGTGATAATTTTCAGTAATTCGGCGTAAATCTTCGTTTGAAACTTTATAGATGTACTCGAGGCATGTTGGATTTTTGGAACACGGCTGCATGTTTTGATTTTCCGCTTAATTTCGAAATTTCATTGAAAAAATATCAATTCTAATGGCTTCAGTAGTGTTAAGCGCTTAAATAATGGATGCATCTTGACCAATTTCAATAGAGGATCTAAAGTTTTTCAAAGCATACGTTTACTAAATTTCGTTGATCTAGCTCAAGCCGTTCTCTCTATTTTTCATATAGGGGCCTAAATCAATTCGTATGGTGATGCTTATGATATCGCTACACACGTTGATAAAAGATTCTGGGTGTTACAAACGTATGACCAAAACTAATAATACTTTGCCAATTTCATTGGCGACGCGTAGAAAGACTATTAAAAATTTTTCAGATTTTGTAATCACCATTGCAAAAAGGCATTTTTAGTTTAGCTGAACGCGATTCATTTAGATCTTGGTAATATACGTGAGCATTGCTTCAAAAACAATTATAATGGGAAGTATTATTAAAATCTAACGATTCTTCAACATATTAAAGAAACACCATCATCATATCATCATCATATCACGTGGAATGATTTTACAATTAAATTGAAAGTTCCATTTAATGAGTGAAAATAATGAGTGAAAATAATGCCGTTTCTCAGTTGTTGACTGTATAGCCCACTATTTAACGTCAAAAGTATTTCTGGTTTCTCAGAACTTTACATGATCATGTGTTTTACATCTTGAAATAGTACTGCCATTGTCGTCCTAATTATCAAGTTTTCACTGAATTCCATAAATTAATTTGATATAGAAGTCTTAATTTCAACCAATTGTGGGAACCCTAAATTTTGTTCGACTACGCATTCTCCTTAACATATTGATTTTATCCATTTGACCTCTATTTCCTGTTTTCAATTATGATTATTCAGGATGGTTAGAATTTTTTTACGCTGTTAGGTGTATAACAAGGTCTAAGGTATATAACAAGTACCATTAGTAGTATAAAAAAGGATGAATGCAATTCCACCAATCAATTCAACCAATCACCACATCAATTTCATCAAAATTGCGAAATTTCATTGGGATAACTTGACATTTTTGTCTTAATCTACATACAAATTGCCTTCCATCAACATAAGTACTGAGGAGCTGCCTATCAATATCTTATGAGCACATGATTTGTGTGTGAGTTGTCCGTGTTAATATCATACCAGTTTCATCTTCTTTCCATTTTAATTGGTAACATGTATGAATAATTAAATTAAATATGTATAAAGAATAAAGAAGCCACATAGTGAAATGGTACTGAGTAAAATACTTGAAAATTCTGGAATTTTTTGGCCCTATAGGGGAAGTGTCTGCTACGTTTCATTGACGCTTTGATTCCTAATTCACGAAAACTTTATCTGCGCGATTTTTTTTTTTTTTTTTGTTCGAATATGGAAAAGAAGGTAGTGCAGGTNTTTTTTTTTTTGTTCGAATATGGAAAAGAAGGTAGTGCAGGTTTTGAAGAAACAATCGAACAATATTTGTTTTATCGACACTTTTTTACAGGGACCTCCGAAGCAAGTGGGATATCAAAGCATAAAACTTTACGGGATCATATTAAATATAATGCGGAGGTAGACTTAATTTATAGTACTGGTCAGAAATTTCTGGGGATCTCCAGGTCCAGTTCCAGAAAAAATTATGTTTTAATTATTGACTTTGTTATTATAATTGACAACTTGTCAGTAAAGAAGTTTGGTATTAGCACAAGAAATACGAAATTTAAGATTTCGGGAAGATCAAGAATAGGGCTCCATAAATTAGAAATACAAATGGAGGAGAAATTAGAGTATATGAATAAAGTGATAAAAATGACTGATAGCTATTTAGCGGCTATGGCATTTACATTGTAAGCAAACTTTTTGATAAAACTGCTTATGTCGTATTTACACAATTTTGAAGAAACATTTTGCAATTTGAAAGTATAAAACTTAATTAAACCAAAATTAATTTTTATCGAGGAATGGTATATTTCTTTATATATCTTAATTTTGATGAATAAATGTAAATTATTAAAAGGACAAGCTTACGGCAGAATGATACATGTTGCAGCAAGAGATGTATCATCCACAATTCATGAATTCCCCTCCATGGTTCATTCGTCTTGTTTTGCAAATGATATTTTTCTGAAACATTTTGATACAATTGCATATGTTCCACTATACTTTTACCCCTGCAAAATGGCAATAAAGTTCCAATTGGGCCTAACAAGTCTTTCTTTGCTAGGTAAACTACGTGATTGTTGATGTTGTCTGTTTGCGTTGCTGAGGTTGGCGCAAGCAGTCATATAACAGAATGAATATTTCTAAATTGATTATTAATAAAATAATAGTCAAGCTAAATATCGGAAGACATACACTTGAAAATTTTTAGTTGATGGAACTGACTGTTAATTGTTCAGCATTATTCTATGGAATATGATCTTTATTCTAAAACTTTGGATATTGTAATAAAAATTCTATTGGAAGCACCCGAAATGAAGGCAGCAGCTGATTTACCCTTAATTCTTGCTAAATTATAGTATATTCAAAAAAACTTGAAGTTGAAATTAACTCTCAAAGTAACAAATTGAAATCGCTTTTCTCATTACATAAAATTTCTTAAATAACTTCTAACAGGGTACCATACAGAAAAACGATTTTTTGATCAAATTGTTATTCAATGGAGCTGCAGTCAAGGACGACACATCAAGTATAGTGATTAGGCTATTTTTATTGTTTCATTCGTATTTATATCTATTTCTCTAAAAGTCTCCTTTTTCGCGTTAACCTTTTCATCGTAGTTAATTTTTTTCTTGCAAGCATTCTCGCGTAGTCTAACAAAAGGTTAATTTATTCTTTCTTCCGGGGCGACAATAGATAAATACGGTAGTTGCCAAAGCAATTCCAACTCACAATTCTGAAATTTTCGGAATATGAAACGAAAGAATACAATAACGATATATAATTCGAGTATTTCAAAATAGTTTATACATAAATATTTTGAATATACATTAATTGCAATTACTGTACTGCTGCAGCCAAAAATAAAAATATTTTTAGATTACTACTGTTAAGAGTTTTTATATTTCACTTAAAATACTTTTTCAGCACACAAAAATACTTCAAATGAGATTTACCCGTCTCCAAATTTTATACAATTGTTGAGCCACACTGACAAGTTTAATCAGCTGGAGTCAACAGAGACAACAATGAACTCAACCTTACCTACTTAAACGATTAGTTAACACAGCATCGATGGCTAAGATATTACTAAACATTAGCTTTGGTGAACGATAAAAAATATATAATGAAAATGCTCTCTCTACTCTGCTGTTTTACGACAATTACGCTTGGTTTCTCAAAAATTAGCATAAATGGATTACATGAAACTGAAATCGAGCAATAAGTTGGGTTAACTTCCAAAAGGCGTTTGCTCCCAATTTCTCCTGAGCAAGAGTAAAACCCGAAAGATTCGTCGTTAGGTAGTAAAATATTTTGATTTCGTAGTCTTTCGACATTTCATTATATTCTCTAATTCTAATATAATCGTTTAATTCATTGTGATACATGCTTTATGCGTTTAACCTCCGACTTCACGTTAATCAGTAAAATTACCAGTTGTTTCACTTAAATCAAAAAAAAGTAACAGTTGAAATTTGGCTTTGTTCTCATACTTTCATAATAATGCAGCTTTGTGTGAAATCAGTTTTTATGTTTGACATCTTCTAATGAGCCTGTTTCTTCCAATTTTAATAGAATCGAAATAAAACTCAGTAAATTCATCGAAAATTAGTGAAATTAAATATTTTAAATAATAAATTAGTAGCAATAGCAGTTTGTTCAAGGAAAACGATTTTTATGCAATGGTGCAGCATTGTTTAAAATTTGTGAGCATTTTTAATCATATTAATAGTTTTGGAAAAAATTTTCACCCAAAAATTAAATGGTTTCTAGCTATTATGTAGTCGGTCGTGATCACCTATTCAATATTTCTTTATATATTTATGTGTAATGTCTTAAAATACATGTCACCAATCCTGTTGGTAAAGAGTATATTACTTTTGGTAATATGTTTTACATTCCAGAACGTCCACTTCAGAAAATGATCTAGTCATGTCCAACCGTCTGTGAGTCCTTACCCCAAAAGGAGTAAGTCTGGCTTCTGCTAGATAACAACTTTGGGCAGAAATATTCTATCCGAAAATGTTTCAGCATTAAATATTGATGTATTTCGACACAGTTTTGGAAAAACGTAGGCATCTTACTGAAATGGAAATGATAGCAGAAGCAGACGACTTAACTCAATAAACTAAAACGTGCGACAAGAGAGCATCAATTCCTCAATTACGTTCCACGACCGTGATAAAAAAAGGATTTAAATCAAAATCAAACAAACGCAGCAATTAAATTAAATTTTATAATCGATACCAAATATACGATATCAAAGAGATTTCAATGTCGTCCAGTACACTCATGACATACAACAATTGGTTAATTTATGAATTCAAAATCTATTTTATTTTGGATTTCAAACAGAACCATTTCCCTTTGTAATTTTTCTGTGATTAATAATAATGCAGAATTGCCCAAAGTTATCATTTGAATTTTACAAAATTTCAGGTTTCAGTGATTATAAATATAACCTATGTCTGTAAGGAAAATGGGCTTGATTGGATGCAAGTCGGAGGTACTTGCAAATATATCTATGTTCTCCAAAAAGCGTCATTTGTTTTGCCAAAACCATTATGCAAAATCATATTTCAGTTTTTAGATACATATGCACTTATGTACATGGTAATTTCTATGCATGATTGGATTTTAAATATATTTTGGAAGGATGGAAGAGAGAACATCCGTTTTTTTATTTTATTTAAATGGAATCCATACAAAATTTAAAATATTATCAGCATCATTGTTTCCATAAAATGATTTTCATTTTTATTAAATGTTTCATTTATTTCGAAAATTTATGAAACTGCTGCAAAATGCATGAACAACATTTTTTCAATTTGTCACTTTAGCACTAAAATGTGACAAAGTCAATTTATCATTTTATGTATGTGGAAGTATTAGAATGTCGTGTATATAAATATTGTTGCGCTACATGCTTCGTATTAGTGCATATAATTTTTTTAAAGTGGAGCCTGTCATCTTGCTTTCCTATGCCGTAAAATGAAAATAAAAATAAATTCTTGCAACATAATATTTGTTATGCATGCATGTAAATTGTAATACAGTAGGAGGGCTTTATTTTGTTTCAATTTTATGTAAATACTGTGTTGCAATAAAAATTATGATTTGAACTGTAATTCATAGTAACCTATTTGGTGCCCTTAATATGAGATTGGCAAAACGTATCAAATAACTTTAATTAAGAGTATCGTGCTAAAGGACAACTGATATGCAATTTGATACCTTCAACACACCGACGACATTATCGGCGAACAGTAAGAGAGATCGTCGTGCAGATGTTTTCGCAAAAATTCTCAGAGTTAATAACAAACATGGTACGTTTTCATCAACAGTTTTGTAATCTTTAAACGTGCACAGGAAAGTTTCATGTCGCACATTTATGTACTGAGAAGCAAATAAGGTTAAGGTAATCCAACTTAACCTTTTATTTAATAAAATCAATTTTTAATACTACACACAGGTTTGACATTGCATAATGAAAAAATACATTAAATTTTTACTCAATTTCAAAATATTTTAGTTTTAATAAATACCACTGGCTCATTCAACTTAATGCAAATTTTTATATAATTATTGAAATAGTGGCCTAAAACTCACATTATCAGTGCTCTTAAATAGCAAGATTATTTTTGCCTGTATCTTAAAACTTAAAATGAGCAAACGGTATTTTCTTCAGCTTATACACGTATAGGCATAAGCTGACGGCACACATGCTTAATTTTTTCGTGTGCATACCTTAAGGACATGTTTTCATTCATGTTACCTGTTAGTTTCAACGTTATTAGGCATGAAATTTGAATTTCCTCATTGTCTGTACCTAGTGAAGTTCCCGACTTGTCTATTTCTAATGTTGATGGGCATTTTTTGTTTTCATATACCTATTTCTTTAGATAAATTATCAATGACCGTCGAGTTTTCCTAGTATGGTCATCTTAACTTACAGTCCGATTATATTTGGATGCATACAAGATAATATTTTTGCCTTTGTTAAGAATATTATATCTTCAATATTTTTTCATTCATTTCTCTATTACCACCAATGCAAAAAAGAAATCCTATTTAGAATTTTTCTTACATCATTCAGACAGTGTTCAAATCAGAAAGAATTTACCTTTTACATTCAATTTTGTGTTAAATTATTGCCCGTATGGTGTTTGGACAAGATATCAGACAAAGATTTTTTT
>JXPQ01000429.1:2480-14080 GCA_001014675.1 Ephydra gracilis
TGTGCCTTCAAGATCACTTTGTAGCCTTCCTTCAAACCTATACAAATCGCCCACTCCACTGAATAGGAATGCTACCCAGACTTGAATTTAAGCACCACCATGCTTCTCCATGGGCACAAACATTGCTGCAACATCTTCACTTCGATAGACCGTCAAATGCAAATTCGCCTCTCAGCACCAAACTTCTCGAACTTGGTTTCCTCGTTCCATTGTTCTTTTGTCAAAATTTTATGGCCCATGTTCGATGCAGTGATGCCTATTGCATCCGTTTAGCGCCATTCTGAAACTTGAGTAGAGGTTTTTTTATTTTGCCAGTCTTTTAAAGTTGCTTTTTCATTATTGAGCTGGATATTGACTTTTCCCTATTCCAGCTTACCGACTGCAAAGTGCCTTCTGATATTGGACTTCTATTTTTTTTTGCTGGTGGTTATAATGAGATTGTTCTCTGCCTTGGTTTTGATCCAAGGCCTCCCAATTAGGTTTCGGGCCTCTATACTGCCTTCACCTAGTTTTTGGGTGATGAAAAGTTCCTTATTGCCCTCATTTTTTAAATGGACTATTTTGGGTTTATCATCCTCTAATGTAATTCGCTTAATGTAAGGTAATAATGTCACCTTCAATAAAAAAGTATCCCTTTCCAAGAATTTTTGTTGCATTATAGAACTTACCGAGAAACAAACAATAACGGCAATTTTTGCAAAACACCCCATTTGGTGGTCCTAAAAAAAGGCGATAGTGTCATAAAAATTTGAGGGAGAGTCGTGAAATATTTAATACAGAGATCAAACTGTTTTGAAACTACCTGAGTTCAACTTTTTGTCTGGAAATTAAGGCAAAAATTCAATGTAGGTTTTGGTAGAAACTTTTAAACGGTAATGTTCAAGATGTTTTCAATTCTTTGAACTGTTTGGATTCAAAATAGCAACATTTTCTTAAAACTATTAATCAATATGTGGAATGCGGTGGGCATTCCCCATCCCCGCATAAGCATGCGGAGAATAGTCATTACCGAAGCTGACAATAATTTGTGAACAGAAACTAGTAATGCGTCGAACATAACTATATCGAGCCGATTTCCAGTTTTATATCAAAGAAACGCAAAACTGACCTAAGAGAACATGAGCTACTAGCGACACATTGATCGAAGCTTAATAATCTACAGTAAACTTTACTCCCAACCGTGCGATTGCAGTGGAAATATTTTAGATTTTTACTATTCATTGTTGTTTGCCAGCTGTTTTTGCATACCAAGTGATAATCTAATCAGCACTCTCGCTGATTATCAAAACAATCGAAAGCCTGTTAAGCAACCCCTGTGGAGTGCAAAGCAGAGTCAATAATGTTATTTATGACAGAAGACATGTTCGTTTAATAGAAATAAAACATGTCAAAAGGTTACAGTTTAATACACGTCCCTTGATTACTTAAAAAACACAACAAAGCAGTTTAAATTATTCTAGATTAATTTAATAAATCATGGCAAATTTTTTAACTCTATTTTAGTGGACCACATAGGTGTCTGGTTTCAATGAATCAATAGTGCGGAAATTAATTATATTTATTTTAACTGAATACTGGAATTTTATAAAATTTTAATGAAAAATATGCATAATTTTGCAGTAAAATCTCTAGTGGGACCACAAAGGACCACTGGCGGTACTCCTAATTTTCATCCAATGAATCCCATGTTTGGNGCGGAAATTAATTATATTTATTTTAACTGAATACTGGAATTTTATAAAATTTTAATGAAAAATATGCATAATTTTGCAGTAAAATCTCTAGTGGGACCACAAAGGACCACTGGCGGTACTCCTAATTTTCATCCAATGAATCCCATGTTTGGTAAATACATTGATTACATGCATTTTCACTCAACAGTGCAATTTTGTGTAATCGAAATGTTAAATCTCCATAATTCAGCATTAAAACCTTTATCGGGAACGTGTAAGGTATGCTAGAGGTACCCCTGATTTTCATTCAATCCAGAGTAGGTACACACATTTAATGTATTTATGTCCACTGTTTAATGAAATGTCATTAAATTTGAATGAAATGTGGAAAATTGTAATATAGCCCCTTTTGGGAGTTTATACGTGTACTGGAGTTAATTTAGCCGAAAAAGATTCTTGTATTACCCGTTTAATTTCAAAATATTATGGAAACATATCAATTTTGAGTAATAAGGTGTATTGGAGGTAGCTGAAATATTAGTTGGATCCTCACCAAATTCAATCTTTTATCAACTATTTTCCCATAGCATATATGTAACAAAATCCACTTATCTCACTACTACTACCTCAAGTTCTTCTTGCTAGTTTCTTCCTACGGACGGTTGGAAATATATGTGAAAATGGATTCTTGTGTCGATGATGATGATATCGGTATGTTTTTTAAAAGGTCTTCGAACGGAGGTACTGAGTACTATAGACGTATCATAAAAACTAATATACTCTTTACCAATTTCATTGGTCATGTGTATAACAAGCTGTTTAACGCTCCTTTTCCGGTTTAAAGTGATGTTGTGGTGTGTATGCCACATTGGGAATTTGTCGAAAATAGCTGAAATCAGCCAAAAACTTTTAATACCCCTCATTAATCAATCATTCCTAAACAGATAAAATGTTTGACAATTACCGTGCGTCTATTGATTTAGTTATTTATTTGTTGTTATTTGGTTTTGAGAATAATTAAGCACTTTTCAGTATTTTACGCAAGGACAATACCAGTTCTCAAAACTTGGAAAACTGCAGCATGTTAAATTTGGGGTTTTTAAATTAAACTCTTACAAAATTAACTTGAAAAGCTAAAATTTTGCTCCAATATATCTAGAAACGGCCAGTGCATGGTTGTAATCAAAGCAATAGTTCGAGTACCTGCATTATACAAACGAGGATGTGAAAGAGGAAGTAGCGATCGTGGCAAAGTCCAAATTTCCATATAAGACGATTTGTTTAGGCTGCTACTGATAATATTGGTTAAATTTCTTGAAATGGAAGTTTTCGGATACAATTCAGAGGCTATGGCCAACAGCTTAATGGCAATAATACTTAATCAAATCTCTGTTTTAAGATATTTTTTTTTCTTTTCATATGTTATGCGAACACATTGAGATTAATTTCCAGTCGCATTGCCAAGAAAAATTTTGCATCTACATTCCACTGTAGCGAAGGCACTGTATGTGATACTAGGCATACTCTCACCAATCATACCGACACATTGTTATGCCTTTGTAAGCAGCTTGTAGTTTGAATTCCATTTCGAGGGGGAACACTACATACGGCCACGAAAGTTTTCTCACTTTGACAACATGACTCTCAATATGGACAGCATAGTCCACTTACCAATCATAAGAGATTCTGTAGTCCACAAATATTACACTCCGGGGAAGTGGAGGTATAAGTCGCTAGTGCTGCAAGGCATTATGCTCATTTGTACGGATGGCTAAGATGGCAGAGAAGAAGAAGGGTGGCATATGCATTCTGATCGAAAATTAAATTATCATCTTGTCGCTCTGAATCCCCGATCACTTGAACACCTTCTAACCCGAAATACTTCCCATTAAAGAAACCGCTGATTAACTGCACGAAAATGGGGTTTTCACAGGAAGAGTGAAATCGCAGGAGGTTAAATTCAGTGTCGTACCACTGATTAGGATAACCAAAGGTTACAGGATTCATATAACGTTGGAACATACCCATTTTGGATATATAGAAGGCTGGATGACGCACAAACTTACACGAAGAGGAAAGGTTGTGTCACACGTTAGAAAAGGAAAGAAAGCTAAATAGCCAATTCGGAGGTATAATATCAAACTAAACAAATTCTTCCATACCATCGCATACGATACGATAGGTGAAAAACTTAGCTGACGTGAAAAACAACGAGAAAGCTAAGGCCAAACAACTGAACGAACAGTAGCAAAGGCATAAACAGGCCAGGAAGGGCCAACATTTTCACAGTAGTTGAACTCATCACGGGACACATGACCTTGGGAAAAAACGACAAAAGAATTAGGCGTCCTGTATCAGTTGGAATGATGTGGAAGCCTTGTCCAGAAGCTAACAGAAACTACTGGGCAGACCGCTCTTTAAGGAATTGGCTGAGCTTCGCAAGTATAAACAGAGCAACCAAATTGACAGACGTGCCGAGTAACTAACACCATACCGGTAAGTACGGTAAACTCAGAGCAAGGATAACACAACGGATCAGTTCAAGCTCTTCAGTGAGGATATTCACAAACTAACTAACCAACAAGTACTACTGGGTTAAAATTGAAAGGTTCATTATTAATTTGAACTTCCTGGTATTGTCCGATTCATATATAATAAATGTACGTACTATTCAATCATTGACACCTACGTGATCTACAAAAAGAGCGTAAAAAAATTTGCCAATTCACAAACGCGCCGAGTAACTAACACCATATCTGTAAGTACGGTAAACTCAGAGCAATAAATTTGAAAAAAATTTGTATTGGCTTATAGATTCTGATAGTGGGTCCGAAAAATGATTAACGTGCATCAGCGCTTCAAAAGTTTATATTGGGTGTCCTTCTCAGAACTTGTCAAAATTCACACTAGTTTTGTCACGTTCTGGTAAATTTATGTTTCAAGCCGGCATATTTTTGTATTTGGCTTAAAATATTTGTACAGCATTTTGTGTTAGAAAATACATAAACTTTTGTGGAATCGATTTTTGGTTGTGATGATGAATTAACTAAGCATTGCAGTAAATTTCTATTTAAAGCGATCCTGATTTTGGAAGTGCTTGCACTTTTTGAATATAGGAATGTCTAAATCGAGCCCTTGATATTAAGAAATATAAATCTTCAGGTGCCACCCATAGTTTATTTTCATACATATTTATTGTAATCCAGTCTTTTTGCAAATTGTAAGTCCAGCAAATCTAATTTGTCGCCGTGATATGATCATTTCTCCTCTTAGTTAATTTAAATTCCATTTTAGTGCAGTTTGTTAATTGGAAGTGCATGAAATCTGAAAATTGTACATAGCTAAACCGTTGCCTTCGCTATACAAAATATAGGGAATACGCTTCTTTTTTTATGGAGGTTCTTATATTTCATATATAATCATTAAAAAATGTATAGTCTTAGCATAGCGACTACGGCAATTACTTACTTACTTCATTGGCCAGTACAAATTGGTACAGGTTATGGCCTCAGCGATCTTGCGGTGCCATTCTTCACGATGTCTTGCAGTTTGGTGCCAATTACGGATCCCTAACATGGAGACATTGCTTAGCACCTGGTCAGGCCAACGCATGTTTGGCCTTCCTCTCCGGCGAGTAACGACACTTGGATTAGAATCAAAAACTTTACGAGCTGCTGCAGATTCACCCATACGAGCGATATGACCTAGCCAACGTAGCCGCTGAATTTTTATCCGTTTAGCTATGTCTATACCGTCGTAGATTTCATACAGTTCGTTATTCCACTGGATGCGTCATTCGCCATCATCGCAGTAAGGGCCGTATACCTTCCGTAATATTTTTCTCTCGAAAATACCTAGGGCTTGCTTATCAGATCCTGTAAGCGTCCGAGCTTCAGCATCATACGTCAGGACGCGCATTCGGAGCGACTTGTATAATCTGGGTTTCGTTTTCCTAGAGAGGGCTTCTTGATTCAATTGCTTACTAAGTAGTAACACCTGCTAGCAAGAGTAATCCTACGTTTCATTTTGAGGCTGATATTATCGCATATATTTACGCTGAAGCCTAGGTAGACAAAGTCCTTAACTACTTTGAACTTGAAGTTTTCTATTTCAATAGATTCTCCCAGGCTAGAAGCTTTACACGTTGAAACAAAGCACTTCGTCTTGTTCTCGTTGACTGCTAGACACATCTTCTATGCTCTTTGAGCAAATTTTGAGAATGCGGCGGTAACTTCGCGCCAATGATGTCCACATCGTCAGCGTACGCGAGAGGCATCACGCTATACTAAAAAATTGTGCCGCTGTGCTGTATCATTTCGGAGCGCCTTATTAAATTATCCGGGATGCCAAACACAGACATGGTGTGCGTCGATTTGCTACTCCTGGGTCTTCGCCATGATTTGGATGGTGGATTTACCAGGTCTGCAGCCACACTGATAAGGTTCAATCAGTTTATTTAAAAACGGCTTCAGTTTTTCACATAGCAGACTACGAAAATTAGTTGTTATAATTCGGAACGAATCGAATTTTTTGTAATACTCGTGAGACTATTATTATTTTCCAATAAGCTCTAGGAATGATTTAGTAGCAAGGAATGATATAGCTATTGCTTCTTTTTTTTAATACAAATCCTAGACCGTTAGCATTGATCTTTATTGCTCCATTAATTTTTTATTAGGTCAATATTCATTTAATCAAAATCAAACACGACTTGAACCTGCCTCAGTAAACATGAGTCGTTCTTTTTTCTAAAACCTCTGTTAGAGACAATGGGAAATAAATTCAATTAGAATTTCAAGCTTTATAATTAGTAGATAAGCACTGTATTCGGAAGAATAAGACGATTTGCATTGGGTTAATCCAAATAAGCGTGAAAAATATTTTAAACGACTTGTTTATTTAATCGATTTACCACCTCGCGCAGAAACAGCATATCAGCGGCATTTTTGCATGCCTGCTTATCGGAATGTCATGTAAAATGGTGTGTTTGCAATTCTTTAAGATATGTTAAGCATAATTAATATTTGTAAATGTAATCAAACTATATAATTTGTTTTCGAAAATACTTGGTGTTGTGTGGTGCCATAGTTTCACTTTCAAAATAGTTGCAGTGCAGCAATTAAATCGGCATTTTTTCTGTGTTAAATGAAACGCACTACTAATTGACATTAAAGCACATTGATGATATTGTAAAAAGAAATAAAACGAAAGATTAGAAGTACATTTGATCAAGACTCAAAAAAAGCTCATTAGTTTAAATGCTTCAATATACACATCCAGATCAAGCCCTCCTTTCTAGTTTTTGAGTAAGGAAGAACGAAAGATCGGTATATAATATGATAGGTCTCCAAACACTGGTTCTAGGTGTTACTTTGCCAATTTCATTGGCAACATCTGTACAGATCAAAGAAGAATGTAATAAAAGTCTCGACCTGGCTGTGTGATATTCTAGACTGAATGTTTCCACTCCTATCCATTACTTTTTAAATCAAAAAGTCACAGTTGTCTTGACCAGAAATTTCAAATTAGTTTTCTTTTTTTGAATATCGTTTGCAAAAGAATTTGACTTTCGTTCCCGTAGTTTAAAAAAAATGTTCCAGAATGTTCCCGATCTTGATTCATTCTTTTTTTATTTATCGATTCATATTAATCTCAAGTTTTCATTGGCACAGGCATTTGTTAATATTAGGCGTTTTCTATAAAACTCGCAATTTTTATTTTAAACCAAAATTTTGACATGACATTTGAATTAATAGATTATCAGTTTCCCACGAATGCTTATATATTCACATTATTGTAATAGAATAATTACATAATAATCTTACCTGCTACGTTTCACCTTGACAAGAAATCTCCTTTTTTGAAATTTGTGGTTTAATCCGTGTAAAACCAATTATTATGATAAAATTGCTAAGCTGGAACCTTAATGAACACGAATCACGAATCTATTACAACTAATAGGTTAATAGGTTTTTGTGAAGCATTTAAAGGGCGTAACCCTGTCTATCATCCGATCACATTTATACTTGAGCCCATTACCATGTCTCATATAGTAGAAAAAGCCTTGAAATTTAATTGGCTTTTTATTACGTTTGTGGGTACACTTGCGCAAAAACCATTTTTCGTCTTTGATGCCAAGGGTGCTTCCGGATTTTATGTCATACGAACCATTTTAAATACTTAAATTGTGTGTGTCGGTTTTATGGAGATATATTGATTTTTGTACCCTATTCGGTCTTGAACCGTATAGTCAGTCTACATAGCTGGCTCGGAGGTACTTCTAACTTGATTCTGAAACTTTCCATGTTAAGAGGAGTATAGCGATATCACGTCAAATACTAAATTTCGACGACAAGCTTATGAGTTCATTGTTAATTTAACTTAAATCCCCTAATTCCGAGCTACTCGAAATATTAGTGTTGGTAACCACACTTCTTCTTCTTCTCAAATATACCTCAACGTTTTCTGTCTAGCGTTTCATTACGAATTTTGTAGCGATGCTGGAAATATTAGAATATATTTTGTTAGGTCTTCAATCACGCGTTCTGGGCTTTATAAAACGCACGGACTAAACAATAAACAAATGTGAACAAATGGGTGAGGTGAATAAAAAATGTTCCTCTATAATTGCGTTCTTACTTTGCTAATTTTGTGGAATCCAAAATTCCTCCAAATTTAAGGTTCTTTTAGAATTTTGGAGAATTGTTAAATTTTTGGAATACGTTGTGTACTAGCATCAATGTGCCGATGTGTTAATGTTTGTTTCTATGACTGAGTATGGTCCTTTCCGTGGAATATTGGCTTGCAATATACGAGGATATATGCGATAGACTCAAAAAAATTACGAACTAATGGGTTAAGTGACTTGGCCTATGGCTAGTGTAGTTGGATTCGAGAGCCAACATGATGCCCAATTGAGTGAATGGAGTCGCTCACAAGTTTTTTTGACTAGTCCCAACACGTTGGATTCAAATCAAAAAGCATCGAAACGGGAGAACAAAGCCCTCAAAACTGTAAGAACCCAATCTTATAAGTAATTTTCAATGTATGAACGGTATGTATGGTTATTTCCTAACTTTGGAAAAATATGCGAAAAATAGGCAGAACTGACGTTGACATTTATTTATAGATCGTATGTGGCAATGCCTCATTACACAGCTGTACAATACGACGGACAGCATTGTATATTTCTATTTAAAAACCAAGCACTTACGAAGTCGCTCGCGGTATGCTGCGCAACAACTGCTTAAAGGTAGTTACAATAATTACTTGCTTGATGTGGACACATTTTGGAAGAGTTCGGGTTACTTGCTTCGCATTGCTTGCAGTTAATTAATCTCCAGCAAACTTTACTCGTAATTGTGCAATGTTAGGAGAAATATTTTAAGATTTTTGCTATTCATTGTCAGCTGTTCGTGCATGCCAAGTGCCAATCTTATCAGCACAGCTCACTGAACGCAGTTAGTACTCCCGCTGATTATTGAAACAATTAAAAGCCAGCTGTGGCGTAGCTTCTCAAAATGCAAAGAACATTCAGTACAGGTTATTTATTTAATACGAACGTATTATGCGCGTTACGTTTAGCTTGAAAAAGTGTGTATTCCAACGAAAGATAAAAATAGCGAGCACGTTCAATAAAAAATCAAAAGAATGATAAAAAAGTGCGTGTTAATATTATGGGCTTTAGCATTGGCGGTTACTGCCTNGCGCTTGTATTTGCGGTTACTGACTGGGCACCAACAGCACATGGTGCGCGCATACTTGGTTTCTTTCCATCGCCTTCGAAGTCGCATTTGCTGATACACTGCGCTGAGGCTGATGCCTTAGCTTCAGCTGGACACGATGTCACTGTTATTGCCACGCTGCCTAATGTATACAAGCATGCAACATACAAGTACATTCAGATTGATGGCCCTACAATGGATGTGAATTTCACAAGTAATATAATCAACAATCCGCAGCAGGAATATAAGGTTTTCCTCGGCCTTTTCAACAGCATGTTTGCTTTGGCCAATGAAACTCTCGCTCATCCAACAATGCAATCGTTTCTGAAGCAGCATGGTACTGGTTCCTATGATCTGCTGATATTGGCCTATTCTATGAACGATTTTCATTTGGGACTCGCGGCACACTTCAATTGCCCGGTTGTATTGAGTTTTATGTTGCAGCCCGTGTTAGGCTTAAATGAGTTTATAGGCAATCCCGCTGAAGCAGCATATGTACCAGTGCTTTTTGGTGGCGCACAACAGTCGATGACATTCATGGAGCGTGTTTTGAATTTTTGCAGACATCTGCTTGACGTCTTCGTTATTGGAGGGTATCTGGAGTATATGAATCAACATTACTACAAGTGAGTCTTGCCATATGACATAAGCATTTCAGCCATTTTCGTTTAAGGCATAGAATATTTTTTATGCCCTGTAAAATTTGCTGTCTATAAAGACAGGCTTATTTAAATGAATGACAGGTAAGATCGATTTCAACTAAATCAGCGGCAAAATCGGCCAGACATCGTTGATGATGATTTTTCGTTTATTATTGCGAATCGTTTATCTATTCATTAAAGCTCTTTTCGTTTGTTTTTTTCATTAAATTCACGTTGAGACAGAGCGAAATTCAGGGAATCGGTTTAGTTTTTTCTAAATACAATATTGAATGTGGTCATAACATTTTTGTATCAATATCAATATCAATTAATTTTTTTTTTTTCAATTGAAATGCTGTTTGTATGCACTGCTGTTCAAATTTTGTGAAAACATACTTCATTTTTTATTTTTAAAGTACAACTTCAATTTGACAGTACATTTTGAGGCTTTTAAAACCGGTTTTTTATTTTCTAATTTTTTATACGAGTTCCCAATGAAGTATACATTAGTTTTGAGCATAAGGTCGTAACATTCAGGAGCAGTGTCTGTTGACCGATCAAAATATACCAGCACCATACGAATTGATTTAGCCGTGTCCGTTCGTCCGTTCATCGTATACAAAAACTAGAGCTTGAGTTAGATTAACAAAATTTCGTTCACACATTCTATTGAAAAAGTTTTGTTCGGAATTTGAAATGGATTAAGATTCGAACAAAATTTCGGGTACACACATGCATTCAAAATTACGTGCGTGATTGAGTAAAAATTAGGGGTGTTTCCATTGCAGCCATAAAGTCCCAAAAGACGATTTCTGCAGTATTTCTAACAGCTATCATATAAATTTTACGAAACTTATTCATACAGTGACCATTAATATAGTTAATGTGTGTAACAAAAATGGACTTTATTGCGTAGAAATTAGTTGTACTTCCAGTACACCTACATGGTCCCAAGGAGGCTTTATTGCTGAATTATATAGTTATCATTTACACAAAATGAACTCTAATTATATAGCGGACCTAATTATAGTCAATGTGTGTCAAAATTTAAGATTTAATTGGATGAAAATTAAAGGTACCTCCAGGATACCTATATGGTTTCAAATGGGGCTTTAATGCTGAATTATGAACGGTAATTATTTTCATTCTACGAAACTTCGGTATGAGTATTGAGTGAAAAGCAATGTAGTCAATATGTGAAATGCAGGATGCGGCATTCTGCTGTGAGGATGTAAACATTCAATAACTTACGAACCAAAAGAACCTCTGATTTGTATATGTGAACTACTTCTGTTAAATTTGGCTTAAATTTAAATTTATTCTATTTATTATTATTATTGAATGCTTTTTAACGACGGCAGCATTTTACGCGTATTGGCTAAAAGAAAATGTTCCCTTTTCCTGAGGTTCCAATTACTTTTTCAAGCATCTTTGGCGGAAAAGCGATGATTGCGGAAAGAATGTTTGCCTCGAGCTCGGCAGTGCTCCGAGGTTTTTCAAATCACCGCACAAAACAAAGGTCGAACGGTCAAAGCTGCACTTGTGCGTGGACAGTCAAAGTC
>JXPQ01000429.1:14865-28175 GCA_001014675.1 Ephydra gracilis
GTTAAAAAAAAAAAAAACTTTTCAAAAGATATTTCCTAGAGGGATAAATTTAATAATTCATTACCTATCTTAAAAATATCAATATAATTAGAAATCGATAGACAAATGGTTTTTTTTCTTAAACTTAAAGAGATAACAAATTAATATAAATATATGGCGTATAAAACATCTGATAAATGTATTCAAAAATAATTTTGTAAGTTACGATAATCAGAGAAATGTATTAAAAATAAATTATTAAATTTGATAATTATAAGCATATATTAAGAATATATTAAGAAATTCAAAATATTAAAATATAAATAAATACTTATGGAAGTAATATTCATAATATATTACAAAAGTAACAAAATACAGAAAATCCCATTTTAATAATTTTGCTAAAAAAAATAAAATTATATTAATAAACTATAATTTCAATAGCAATAATTGCAATCAATAGCAAAATTATAATAATGTCAACTATTGAACTTATAATTAATGAATATTGGTATAAAAAAAGAAATATATAACAAAACTGATGATCATGATGATGAGTTATGGTGTATAACTATAATATTAATAATCAAGAATTATAATGTGAATAATGATAATATCACTAATTAGAACATTCATAATTAAAATATCAATAAAAAGAAAATTCATAGTTAAAATTTCAATAATAATAATTATGATGAAAATTATACAAATAAAATATAGCATGTCAAATAACACTTTTCGGAATGAAATACTAGAGATGCCAAAGTGCACACCCCGCACACTACTAACTACCCAATGAAAAGAAATCAATTACGATATTCAGCAGACAAGCTGTCCTACAGCTTAACAGTATGTTGTAATTGGATATCAAATGACAAACAATATTAAATAATAGCAATTACATCCATAAAACAAGAATAAAAATTAAAACCGAAGAGATAAATTGGAAATAGAACGAGAAACAAATATAAACAAATAGTAAAGTGTAACATACTAGTTACTGAGTCAAGAAGAAAACCATTTATTTATTCCACCACCGGACAACTCTAGATGGGGCCTGCAGTGATCGCTGTGAATCGGAGCACAGCGGTGTGAACTGGTCGACTGANATAAAATTGTCCCAACGATAGGCCATTCATGTTAAAATGCGATGGCTTAAATACTGCAGTTACTGTGTTAACTTGTAGTTTTCTGATTGATTGACTTGTTCTACTTTATGTTTATTATTTAATATTGTGTTACAGATGTATTTAAATTAAATATTTAAAATCATGTAGTACATTCACACATTCAAAGAGCATGATTGAAAAAAAATTAAATTAACTCTGTCAATATTTCGGAAAGTTGTTTGCGTGAAAATCGGTTTACGGGTAAAATTGTGGCTATTTGACATTTCATACACAAATCTTATCTGTTAAGTGATCTTCTAAATGTCACACTTTTGCAATGTTTACATACTGACTTTTCCATTTATCAAAATTGCTAATTGAAGATGCAATTAAAAAAAGCGGACCTAAAGATTTTAAATAAAACGTGCCCTGCAATCGTCCTGAGTACCTTGTAGGCGTAGAGTAATCACGTCAGTATCGGTGTTTCGTAATTATGGCGTTCACAATTATTTTAAAAGTACATAACTGTGTTTCACAGAGATTCTACAAAATTATTTAATAATCTTGGGTTGTCTTGCACTTATTGTATGCGAAATGCTCTGCTAAGGCGATTACCATCTAGAAAAGTAGGACGCTACCATAATTTTCTGCATGGGGCATGAAAATGATCACAGGTTTTTGGAGGGTATGCTTGAACTAATAATAAGAATGTTTCCTAATAACCATGTTTCTTTGACTTTTGCAGAACTTAATAATATTACAATGAGCAAATTTCTTCTATTTTCATGGATTTTTTGGATTTTTCGATATAAAGCCTTCGGTTATGCCTTATTTGATTCATCGAAATTAAAGTGTCATTTATTTAAAAATTTTCAATGCATTTGAACTAAAAACTTTTATATCTTTCCACCTCGCTCAACTAGTGCTGCCCTTGAGTTCTTATCGACAAGGAATGCTGTCTTTCTGGAATTGTTAAGAGCAATACATATAATTCTTGAATATTTCCTATTCATGAATAGTTCTGCATAAGTTGTACAAGGCATTCTACTTAGTTTCTGCTAACGGATACAAGACACAAGGATAGACGCATTAGCGGTCACAAAAGCAGCTGTTGAGCTAATTCCGATCATAACCGTTGTCATTTCGGTAATTACCAGGTGATTCTTTCTGGGTGTTATAAGGAATAAAGTAAATAATAAAATAAAAATACAACATACATAACCCGATAAATTTGACACATATTTATCGATTAGCATGATAACTCGAGTAGGTTTTGTGCTACAGTTTTGACATTTGCTTTTGAAGTGTATTCTTTAAAAAAGGAAGACACTTCTGTGAATAAAAAAATTAATCCATATTTTGGAGTACCTTCATTTGCAAATTTAAGCCCAACCATTTTGCAGATTGCTTCATAAAATGTCATAATTTTAGAAAATTTGGTACATAATTTTGGAAACCACAGACGTTAAAATTTTTTAAAAAGGTGTTTCCTGAAACTTGCAGTATCCTCCTTAAATCTCTTTTCCCTTAATTGATAAAATCTAGTACTTGTCTGTGATGGGGTATAAAAACCAAACTTTCAAAAGCAGGGTTAGATCAGTGATAAGACTGATTTGCATCCAATCTCATCCTTTTGTCAATATGGTATATTTTTTTCATTAATGAAATTCCTCTGAACGAAATAAGTGTTTGCAGCTAAACTTGCATATTGGGTACGGCGTTTTTATTGAAATTATGGCCAACTTTGAAAAACGCGTGGGCAATATTTCTCTCATTTCAATAACGAAATTTTATTGAATTGTTGCAAATTTGACATAAAACCTTATTTTTTAACCATTAATGTGCACTGGCAGGTGTAAATAAAACAGTCGATTTTAGAAGTATAAGCGAACAAAAGGTATTCGATGGTTGGATCTGAACTCAAATTGGGTTCAACTGTTTATCATACGTTAAATTTAGCAGACTCAACGTCACAATCAGATGTTTACAGAGTAACAAACTTATGGCCAAAACAAATGTAAGAAACTTACGATAAAAAAAATAAAAAGGTTACAGTTGGCTTGGGCTGACAGTATAATACACGTCACTTGAGTGTTAAATGAAAACCGGAGAACAGTACCTTATATTACTCTAGATTAATTTCATTAATTATAGCATATTTTTTGTATGTCCTTTGTGAGGATCACATAGGTATCTGATTTCAATGAATCCATAGTGCATACATTTATTATATTTGTTGACTGAATACTGCAATTTTCGAACACATAAAAGTAACTTATTAATTATATTCATTTTCACTCAATGCTGAAAATTCGTTGATTTTAAAAGATAATTGTGCATATTTCAGCATTAATACATTTATTGAGACCACATAGGTGTACTGGCGGAGCTTCTGATTTTCGTGTAATCCCACCCACATTTTCAATACTGAAATTTCGTAGAATTTAATTGATAATTGTTCATAATGCAACCTTAAAGCCTCTATTGAGACCATATAGGTGTACTGGAGGAACTTCTAATTTTTATGCAATCAAGCTTTTTTTCGATATACACATTGATTATATTCAAGTTCAGTGTATAACGAAATTTTTTTAGATTATAATGATAATTGTCGGTAATTCTGCTTAAAACCTCCGGGGCAACAAAGTCCTAACAGCTCCACTTAAAAAAATTTTTTGACAGACTTTGCACCACAAGCAATGAAAGCTTTTCTTTTATATGAGTGCGCTGGAAGGCTGGCAAAAGATTTGCTTTTAAATAGACGTAATCAATCGACAAAATGGGCTTTATGTTGAAAGCAAGCAAGGTTTACTGGGATGATACAGAATGGTCAATGCTGTGTAATAAAGTGAAGCATGAAATTTTCTGCGATATCTACGGGAGTTTTATAGACTTGTCTAGCAAAGAGGAATTTAACAACCAACAAAAAATATGCTTAATGCACAACTGATCATATAAGACGCAGCGGATGACGCTGAGGATTTTCAAAAATGTTTTTAATATTTATTCGTATTGGAGTATGTCCCTATAAGTGATTTTCAATGTATGCAATCATTCCCAGTCTCTGATTAAATATACGGAGAACAGGCAGAACAGAAGCTGACATTTATTAGAGAAACCGAGGGTGTCAATGCCGAGAAGGCGTTCAGTACTACGCACAGCATTGCATTGTTATATTAAAAAACCAAGACCGTGCTTAAGAGAAAGCAAAGCTGCTATCTGTATGCGACATATCAAGTGTTTTAAGAGAGTTAAGAACTAATTTAATGTTGGAAGCCTTTGAAAGAGCATGAATTACTTGCTACCCATTTATTAATCTCTAGCAATTTTTCCTCGCAAATATGCGATTGTAATGGAAATACATTTAGGTTTTTGCTATTCATTGTTACTTGCAAGCTGTTCGTGCATGCTAAGTGACAATCTTATCAGCACAGCTCGCTTCACGCAGTAAGTACTCCTGCTGATTATTAAAACAATTGAAAGCCAGTTAAGCAGCTCTTGTGGCGTAGCTGCTCAGAATGCAAAGCACAGTCAGTACAGATTATTCGTGAATGAACATAAGACGTGTGCGCTACGAAAGAAAAAAATAGTGGAAACGTTCATTAAAAAGCAAGAAGAATGACAAAAAAGTGTGTGTTATTATTATGGGCGCTTGTATTTGCGGTTACTGACTGGGCACCAACAGCACATGGTGCGCGCATACTTGGTTTCTTTCCATCGCCTTCGAAGTCGCATTTGCTGATACACTGCGCTGAGGCTGATGCCTTAGCTTCAGCTGGACACGATGTCACTGTTATTGCCACGCTGCCTAATGTATACAAACATGCAACATACAAGTACATTCAGATTGATGGCCCTACTATGGATTCGAATTTTGCCAATAAAATTATCAACGACCCACAGCCGATACATAAAGTTTTCGTCGGACTTCTGCAGACAATGCTGAATTTGGCCAATGAAACTCTCGCTCATCCAACAATGCAAACATTTCTGCAGCAGCATGGTCCCGGTTCCTATGACCTGCTGATATTGGGTTATTTTATGAACGATTTTCATTTGGGACTCGCGGCACATTTCCAATGTCCGGTTGTGCTGAGTTTCATGCTGCAACCTGCGTTCGGATTAAATGCTGTTATAGGCAATCCTGCTGAAGCAGCATATGTGCCAGTGCTTTTTGGTGGTGCTCAGCAGCCGATGACATTCATGGAGCGTGTGTTAAATTATTGCAGACATCTGTTTGAGGCCTTCGCAATGAGTAGCTATCTAAATTATTTAAATCAAAACCTCTACAAGTAAGTGTTGCACGTAAATTTCTTTGTGAAATATCTGCTCATTTCGGCTTTAGAATTTATTTACGTACTAGCCCGTTTGAACACGTGGAATCGTCAAGATTTATTTTTGGGTGATCGTGAATTCTGTGGAATGAATGTGAGTCTAGTCCAAAAGGGATGTCCCTTGTCTCATGCACTTCATACAGCTTACAAAACACACTTATGAACCGTAGCTTCTGCTTTGCTTCTAATTTTTTTTTCTAGATTTTTTCGTAAATCTTTAGTTCTTGAATCGTGCGTAATATTAGTACCATGCCAATATTAACGCTTGATTTTAACATTGATTAGCCTGAAGGAAACTGACATTTTATTCTTCATTATTATTAAAATTTTCTACGAACGACCTGTCAACAAAACTAGTATGTGTGTAATAATGAAATAAATGTAAAGTAAAAATTACAAGTCTTCAGTTTACAAGCAGTACGCCCATTTTGCTAAAGCATGCAGCAAACAATAAATATTTTTCGTTGACAAAAGTGCACTTTTGCGTGTGTTGTTTTTTTGATACGAAAAAATTGGTTTTTCCGCGATGAGTACATCACACTCTCATCTCATCGACTTTAAATCATTACTACATAATTACAACAAAAAACAGCAGAAAATATGAAAATTTGCTGCTATCACGACCAATGACCATCCTTCGGACGCAACGTGTGAAACCAGTCTTACCGAAAGCTTAATACAAACAATGTGACAACAATCGCAGGTATTTTTTTCAATTCTGTTGAGGATGATAGAAATGTCGACCGCATGAGTGCCGTGATGGCTCATGGTGGACAACAAGCGGATGCGGCTGTTAATTTCGAAGCTGGATGGAAACAGAGGAATATCGTTCGGTAATTCGGTTGTTGTTTTTTGGCATGGAAACAAAATGAGAGAGAATTGCAGTAAAGTTGGATGTTTATGTAAATGCCATTAATCACAATAGTTAGATATTTGTACAAAGAATTTAAACGTGGTCGTACATCCGTTATTGATGAGAAGCGGGGACACCCGGCAGACGTGGTGACAGAGGTGATCATTCAGAAAGTCCACGACTTCAATCCCGCTGATCGACGAACGAAAGTGTGGGAAATAGCAGAGGCCGTTGGTATTTCGACCGAAGCGGCAATTAATATCCTGGGGATGAAAATATTGTCGGACACCGATTGCTCGATCGATGGAACTGATGTGACGGTTAATTTCAAAGCAGTGTTTAAGTCAGATCCAATGAAATTTTTGCGTTGAATTTTTGTCGTGGATGAAACCTGTATTCACCATTACATACCTGAAAATGCGGTACAATCCAATATCGACGATTTTTTGGGGTGTAAAAGGCGTCATCCTATTGGATTTTTTTTTGGAAAAAAGAGAAACAGCTCACAAGCCAGTATATCAGTGGGTTTTTGGCCCGATTCGATGAAAAAATGAAGGAGAGACAAAAGGTGCTGTTTCACCATCATAGCGCGTCAGCGCATTCATTCTGAGTTTTTGCCGCATGCCCCTTATTCATCTAATCTCACTCCTTACGTCTATTACTTGTTCCTTAACATGAAAAAATGGCGCCTGGAAAACATTTTCGCTCAGACGAGGAAGTCATCGCCGAGACAGAATATTTTGCAGAGTTCGACAAATCCTGCATTTTGGAGGGGTTAGAAAAAAAGCAGGAACATTGGGAGAAGTGTGTCTTCCTTTATTGGAATATAATGACAAATGTTAAAAAAATGAGCTCTCCATTTCTAATACGAGTNCATTCATTCTGAGTTTTTGCCGCATGCCCCTTATTCATCTAATCTCACTCCTTACGTCTATTACTTGTTCCTTAACATGAAAAAATGGCGCCTGGAAAACATTTTCGCTCAGACGAGGAAGTCATCGCCGAGACAGAATATTTTGCAGAGTTCGACAAATCCTGCATTTTGGAGGGGTTAGAAAAAAAGCAGGAACATTGGGAGAAGTGTGTCTTCCTTTATTGGAATATAATGACAAATGTTAAAAAAATGAGCTCTCCATTTCTAATACGAGTACTTATTGAACCGCCCTCGTAAGTGTGGAGTATATGACCACAAAGCAACTTCTTCTTATTCTTAGTTTTCATTGTTTTATCAGCTCTGAACATAAACCGCTAATCGAAGTTATCTTATCAGCAGCATGTCTGCATGACCGCTTATCGAAATGACAGGCAAAATATTTTATTTTTAAATTTTTATAAAAAAATATGTATTTAAAACAAAAATAGCGTTGTGTGGTGTCAAAATAGTTGCTGTCCAGCACTTTGTCCTGCGCGTTGTTCTGAGTTCACTGGCACGCAGAACTGCTTGAAACCTGGAAATTGTAGTCAAAGTTACGGAAATAAAATAAAATATAAATAAAGATGCGTACACAATTACGATAATCCGTAATCCAGTTTTACTGAAAACTTTATTTATTCCTGGTTATTGATTGCTGCATTATCAAAAAATTGTCTTTCGTTGAAAAGTTTTTACAAACTCGTCTTAAGACTCTATTAGTATTTAAACTTCAAAACGTGACATATCTAAAAATTCGGAAAATAATAACTAGAAGTAATAAGCATGTAAAAGTCAGTTTTGAAAGACACTGTGGATCAGTTTTCATCGGGATGTGCCATTGAAACTAGAAGCAGGAAGAGCTCGACTGGAAATATTCTCTTTCCAATAATAAAGCATAAAATTGTGTGCAGTCGAGATACTCTTGATTTTAATTAAATTATACCCATGAGAAGCCTAGACTTTTCTACCAAGCATGTACTTCTGGATGCTTTTTTAATTGTATAGTCGGCACTAAGTCGATAATTTTATAAATACCAGCGTGCTAGAGAATCAATTTATTTTCATCCAAAATTGATCTTATTTCAAAGAGCGTGATATCGATGATTCGCCATAATATTGCAATACAGAATATGCATGACAAATGAGTTACTACTGAGTATACGTCTAAACTGGATTGACTATACATCAAACTTTACCCAAAGGGTCTTGATGGTATCATAAAATGATATAAGAAACGTTTTCAGAATGTGTGTCTGTTTTTTTAAAAAAAAGAGGAACATACCATTTCCATGATCACGAATGACTTAAAGATATCCGCCGAAAAAAGAGTCAAGTACAAAAAAAAAAAAAAATTATATAATTGCTTAATTTAGAGAAACAACATATTCTTGCACAAGTTTCAATGAATGGTCAAATTTTGTACTTTTTATGAAGGCATATGTCGTTTGGGAGGAGCGGTGGTGCGTGTGCTGAGTATAAGATTGTAAAATGGCGTGGCGTAATATTACCCCAATGAAAAGAAAACACCCAAAATAAGAGATTTATGGGACAGAAGGGTTTTAATATCTATCACTCAATTGACTGGTGGTATGATGGGTTTTCGCAAGTGTGTACTTTAAGGAATAATCATTTCCACCTATATGTTCCTTTAACAAAGATGCATTAAATCAAATTAAAAACGGTATTGGGCGATATATGTGTGTCCGTCTTTGATCACGATAGTTTGACATCTTTTTGAGATACATAGAATTTTATTATTGAGTATTCAAAAAAGTGATTCAAAAGGGTCATTGTGTTAAATCGGCCCATAACTATGGTTATCTCCAATAACCGTAGCGATATAGACTGTAAAAAATCTTCAACTTAAAACACGGTGCTTCTGTTAGGATATGAAGTCAAGTTTTGAATTTAAGTTAAAGTTCTTTGAAAATCCTCCAAAACAGGGGGTAGTCGGCCCAGGGTTTTGAATGCCTCCAGTTCGAAGTCAAACCACTATACAAAAACTCATGTAATATGAATTTGAGCATATTAAACTGGATGATACTTAAATTGGTACATTTAAGCTAATCTGGCGGCGAGTGTAAAAAGAAGTATTTTTAATTATATTCTTTTGTTTAGTTGACGGATATGTGGTTAAGTAAGTTTGATTTAAAAACCAACTTGTAAGGACAAAGAATAAGGTTCTATGGTAATTAAATTGGCAAATAAAGGAAAAGTTTTATGGATTTAATTAAGGGATATAAAATGCAATTAAAGCAAAAATTGATAGGCAACAATTTTTATTGATGGTTAGTTTTTATGCTGATTTTATCAAAAATGGCAACTAGCTTATTTATTTAAGAGTTGTACTTCAGATGATTCTCAATTTGATTTTCAATGAGTAATATTTGAAATATCAATGGTAATATTTTTGTTTCCGGCAATTATTTCAAAACCATGAAATCAGGTGCATTGGCTTAGAATTTGATATGCTTACGGACAGCTATGATGTCACATAAAAAAAAATGTAGATGATGTCATGGATTCCAATATATATCTTTTGTGAAGTATAATTTTAGTTGGCTTAAAATTTTGTAGATTTACGTTCAAATTTTGCTTTTGAAGCATTACGAGATAGCGATTAATTATTTTTTATCAATTGAGACCATACAGAATACGTCCAAATAAACAAAGTCATCATTCAGTTGCGTTCCTGTTTAAAACGTTGTTTCGTCTGCTGATAAGTTTTTTCATAAAAAATTGGTTAGTTAGAGCAACAGTCTTTAAGAGCTTTTGGGCTACGGGTGAAGTGGCATGAAGTGATTGCGTGTAGTGAGTGTGAAAATTAAAATAAATTAGGAAATATTCAAAGTGTTCACGTGGAAGATCGTAGCACCACAATCGAACGACGGTTAATCTGCAATGCCGAAGCGCTGGTTAGAGACAGTTTACCAAACAATTATCCGTTCTCTATAGTGGTGTATTGGAACCCTACTCACCCATGTTTAACTTGAGGAACTTCTCGAGCTTGCACATAAATTGGCAGAGTGTCAGCGCGTCCCAGCTGATAAGAAAAGTATAAGTGGACTTAGGCCAATGACAATATTTATTGCAGGGGCACCATGTTTATGCTTCTCGCAGGTTAACAGAAAGTGTTGGCCATTTTTCTTATTTTTGAGGAAATATGTGTATTTTTGGTAAATAAACAGTTTTGTTCGCCTATTGAAGTAAATCGCTTAGTTATTAATTCTCGTCTTCCCCGTAAGTATTTAAGTAATACTCAGCTAAAAAGGTGTTCCATCGAAGAAAACATATCCATGTCGAAAATAGCCAAAGGTGGTGAAGTCGGCGTGTGAGATAGCAGGTACAACGGAAGTGCTTTCGGTGTGCCCTGAACGACTTTCGCATTGTCATGGAACAAAATTACCTTCCGTTGTTTTCCGGCCCATTCTGCTCGGTTTTTAAACTACAAATGGTTGGTTAGAAGCATCATTTTGGTGCCACTAAAACGTCACGTTGTCTTCTTCCCAAATTGTCCATATAAATCAATTTTTCATTTTCAGTAACAATTTTAGACAAAAAAATTTTCTATTGTGTCTTTACAGAAATATTTCACGTTTACAGCTATCTTTCATTTAATTTCTATGGCACAAATTTTACAGACTTGTTCTTCTTGTGGATCTTTTTAATGGCTGTAATCTGTCAGAAATTGTTTGCTGTGCAAATTTAACATTTCTGCATTTTGTTACTAACACATAGTGCCATCATAATCCAATACTGTTTGCATAACAGTGTCTTCAAACTTTTGTACTGGTCTTCCTTCTTCTTTTTCCAAAAGCATTGCCGCTGAATCATTAAAAATATATTTTGCATGTTGTTTCTGAAAGATTATGGATATCATATGTCTCGGCAAGCATTCGATTTGAATCTGCAGCAGTTTTTTTTTCAAATGAAAGCAACGAACTAATCTTTCACATAAAAACGCCCTCTCTTGGCGCTGAAGCATGGACCCTTGCAATATCTGATTAGCAAGCACTGGGGGTAATCAACGGAAAACCCCTACGGTATATATATGTCCCTAACTGCGATCATGGCGAGTGCCGCAATTGGTGGAAACACGAGCTGTATGACATTTACAAATATATTGAAATAGTCAAATGGATAAAAATCCAGCGGCAATGAAGGCTAGGTCATATCGTACGATGAATCTGCAGTAGCTCATAATGTGTTTGATTCCAATCCGAGTGGTGGTACTCGACGAAGAGGAAAGCCATACTTGCGTTGGACCAAGTAGGTCCTTAATAACGGTTCAACACGAAGAATCCGCCACTGGCATTAAACTGCAAGACATCGCAAAGCATGGCGCCGCAGGATTGATAAGGCCAAGGCCTATACCAGGCTGTAGTGGCCAATTAAGTTAGTACGTAAGCTTGTTCAATGAGTTGATGTATACAAATTTGATGACCGTAGTTTCGATGCGAACAAAGCAGCACAAAATTTAAGTGAGTTCAAGATATATATTGCTTATCGGACATTTGTATTTTGACGCTCGCTTCATACTGACACAAAAATTCGATGTTTCGTTGTCCTTATGCTAAAAATACCTGCAAGTTTTTAAATGTTGCCAAAAGTTTTATTTACTTTCTCTATTGCTGTATTATTTGCGATACAGTTACCTTATGTGCAGTTATTGTGGTATTTGCGCAATTTTATTTCTCGTTATCGCTTGTAATCTTTGAAAATACAAACGATAAAATCATCAATTGTATCCGATTTTTGGACTAAACATAAATTAATCAATGACTTTACTTTCCTGGAATTGTCGGTGTATGAAAATTTCCAGTTTGTAGTTAGAGTTATTCGTATTATGCATGACTTGAGTTAATTATTTCTGTATTTCTTATAATTTCTATCTCTCTCTCAATTTATCTCTCTGTTGGTTAGGCTTGCTTCTGCTGACAATTCAGCTCTGCTGTGGAATTCTAAAAGCGCTCGTTGCTAAGCCACGGTTATGCATTTCTCACTCGAGTTATGGTTTGAAATCTACCAATTTTCAAATTTATCATGGCAGTACTTATGATTTCTTGGATATATGTTGCTGTGAGCAACTCAAGCGTCGCCACTTCCCTTCAAAAAATTAAATCGACAACAAAATATTCACAAAATGCTACTTTGTCCCTCTGAAATTTATAATTGTTTTATTTGAATAACATTTGTAATTTATACTTGCTACTTTTCTTTGCAGTTTACACTTCCCAGCTGATCGCTACCCACCGCTCGCGGAACTAAAACGTAACGTTTCGCTCTTATTTGCAAATCATCATCATGTGAGTCAAGGGCCGATACGTCCAAATGTGCCAGCGTTAATTGAAATCGGTGGCATACAAATCAAAGAGAAACCAAGTCCACTACCAGCGGATATTGCTGTCGCGGTTGACAATGCTAAACAGGGTTTCATTTACTTCAGTCTGGGCACAGTTGTACAGGGTAAATTTTTGCCTAAAGAAAAAGTGCAGGTACTGTTTGAGGTGCTGTCGAAGCTGCCCTACCTGGTTATATGGAAGTGGTCGGATGGTGAGCTGCCGGGCAAATCAGCAAATATTATCTATAGGAGCTGGCTGCCACAAGATGATATTCTGGCGCATCCCAATTGCAAGATGTTCATAACGCATGGTGGTCAAGGTGGTGTTGTCGAGGCGCAATATCATGGGGTGCCCATGGTTGGCATTCCTCTGTTCGGTGATCAGCCAATGAACATTAAAAAAGTTGTTGCAGCCGGCTTTGGGCTTTCATTGGACTACATGACACTTACCGCGCCAAAATTTGAGCAGAGCATTAATGAAGTTCTCCAGAACCAAAGCTACAAGCAAGCGATCAAAAACTTTTCGCGCATCTATCGTGATCGCCCATTGACACCACGTCAAATGGTCGTCTTTTGGGCAGAATATGTGATCAGGCATAATGGCGCAAAGCACATGCAATCGCCTGCGGTTTTCATGAATCGTTGGCAGCTTCTGTCACTGGATGTGTTAGCATTTATAACTGCAGTGCTGAGCGCCGTATTAGCGGTACTGGTGTTTATTTGCAAACTTTGTTGCTGCCGTGGACGTAAGAAATCGCAAATGAAGATTACCACTAAGGCC
>JXPQ01000464.1:0-12902 GCA_001014675.1 Ephydra gracilis
TTTTTTTTGTGTTATTTAACTCGTTTGCGCCCATTGTTATTTCATCTGTTATTGACCCAAAAACTTGCTTTCGATAAACGGTAATTCGTTTGGGGAAGCAAATGCCAGTAAAGAAGTTCTCATGCTCAGTGCTGACAAGCTGCGCGCATAACTTTGGTGCGGCAAATTACTTGAGGCTATGAATGGCATTAATGCAGCAAAAAGCAACTGAATGATAGCTGCATATACCACATGTTGAGAAATTGGGCGTATACCAAGCAATTGCCACATTTTGACGCACAAACTGCGTCATCACTTTTTTTCTTTTTTAACAACTCACATTGGCACACAAGCATAGGCAAGCAATTATTACAACAACAATAACAAATACAGTCTCAGCAAAAAAGGCACCACTTAAGCCGAAAACTGCCAAGTCAAAAATTGGGTGTATGACAATTATACTTATACTCCGCATTGCTTTGCAGGCACACACATATACCACGCGGCGTCAGACACTTGAGCGTTAAAAAACGCAATTGCAAGCAAATTAAAGCGTCACTCAGCAGTGGACAGAGATTTAGAAAAAAAACAAAAAAAACAAGCGCACACATAAAAGCAAATTCTAACCAAAGTCCGGAAGCTTGTGGGTGGAACTGTAACATTTGATATTTTTATTTTTTTATTTTTATTTTTTGGTTTTATAACAAAATTAAATTTACGAGTCAGTGTGCGCGTTCGAATGTGTGTGGCACTGTTACTTGCTTAGTAAGGGCTTGCAGTTTTTTCAAAACATCTTCTTTTTGCCAATTCACTTGGCATTGTTAGCAGCTCTCTTTTTTTCAAACTCGTTGAAGTGTTTTGTTGTTGTTGCTTATGATTGTTAAAGAGGGTGGTAACAAGAGCATANGTGGTTGTTGCTTATGATTGTTAAAGTGGGTGGTAACCAGAGCATAAATTGCGTCCTTTCAGCATTAGCAGTAGAAAGCTGTTTTTTTGTAATTTTACATTTTGCCAAAAGTCATCGCTTTTTTGCGCTTCTGTACGAATATTTTGCTGCAATGATCCTTTAGTTTGGTTTGGCGCTGAATGGATTTAAATTCTTTTCTGCCAAATTATTATTTTCGCTCAGTGTTACAAGAAGGTGATATCGCTCATTGCGTGATTTTTTGCCGATAACATAAAGGCTGAATCTGCTTAGGACAGACCATGTGCTTCAAAATGTCTTAAAGGTAAGACTTTCAAACTGCTGGCTTAACACAAGGAAACACGAACTTGCCGAGAGCAAGAGCTTGAAGGCATACGTCTCGTGAATTAAGGAAGTATGTGGTGTTGTAGCAGTAAAACATATTTTCATTTACAGAAATTGCTAGAATTTTAGCACGCTGTCTGTGCGTATATCTACTCTGCGAGATTTTCGGTATGTAGGTTATCTCAAGAACTTACTCATAATTACAGTCTGCTTTACGGCGTTGAAGCATACATGCATTGCTGTTCTTATAAGCATGCGCTCTATGCTTTCTAGTGATAAACCTTACGTAAGTTATATGGCCATTACTACGATGAGGGCGAAAACAGTAGATAGTGGAATTAAGCTCTGGATATATACCGCGAAGATATTGCGGCTTAATATCCAGCGTTACGCTAGGCTATCGCTCTAATGGATGAGACAGAATGATCTCTTAAAATGTTTGATTCCCAACCAACTGATTGTATTTGCTAAAAGGGAAGGCAAAAAGGACGTTGAAAGGACTAACATCAAGAATGTATGACTGCCGGCACACAGCAAAGCGTCCATAAGACTGACGCCTCAGTAATGTTGAAGTCAAACCGGTTAAACATGCTTCACTAGCCAATGCAAGTAAGTATGAGGCAAACAAACACGAGTGATTGGCGATTGATTAAAATATACACTGATAACGTCAGCAGCACCACAGCCATTGATATAGTCACCTTCTGAAGTCCAGAAAATATAAGTTGAGCTGAGTTAACCAAAGTCGTATGCCGAAATCGCGCAAAAAAAAATTGGATGGCAGTATGAACTTCGAAATCAGTCATTATTAATCAAATTGAATTAACGCATGTGTTAAAAGCAACATATTTTAATTAAATTTAGTTTGAATTTAAGAATTAAATTAAAAGCAATAGTATTAATGCCTCCAACAGAGATTGACTAAATCAAGTGAAAATCAGTAGTATATACGCTGCGTGGTATCTGCAATAAACCTGCGTTTGGCCAAAATAGCTGAAAATATTAATTAAATTTAATTTAATTTGAAATTAAAAATTTAAATGAAATTAATATTGTTTAGGCCTTCAGTAAAAATTGTGCAAATCAGATAAAAAGTCACAAGCACAAGCGTTGCGTTTATGTGGGCGAAATAAATGTTTTGAAATTTCTACACTAATTAAAGAATGCAATTACTTGATGAACCACTGAAGAGCCTACAGTACACCCATGTGTACAAAACACGGGGTTTTTATAGAACATTACCAAGAAATATTAAGTTTTGGCCGATCTGTGGCATTTGCAATATGTGGCAATGGTGCTTCGGGATATTGAAAATTCAATTCAAAGCGCAAAATCTATTGACAATTAAAACTTGCTGTACTTATTTTATTTACGGACCTCACCCCATCTTGACTTAACACACATGGCAAGATTTATTGGCAGTGAAAATGATTTAATTCCCTTCACTTTCCTACCAATTTTCCATAGAAATGATTGGAAAAAAACCTAAATGTTAACTTTTTACTATTCGTAAAGTGATATATTATGCCAGCCTCGCATGGCTTGCACTAATTTCTGTGCTCACGAAACAAAACAAAAAAAACAAAAAAGCAATGATAACAGTTGAATGTGCCAGGGAACAAGCAACAATTGATTACTTATCTACAGCAGTGTGGCGTACACAGTTGAAAACCTAAACAGCAGCTAGCCAAATACCGTAAGCCATTTGTCATTTGCGCAATTTGTTAGTTTAGATTAAATCAGTGCGTTCACGATTTTGTGGTCTCTACATTTAGGCTCGCCGACACCTGTGCGACCGCTTCTGATNGAGTTTAGATTAAATCAGTGCGTTGACGATTTTGTGGTCTCTACATTTCGGCTCGCCGACACCTGTGCGACCGCTTCTGATTGGCAATGTGTCAACGCAACTATGGTGGCAACCTCATAAAGCATTTTTTATTGCATTCATTTTTAATGATTTCGTATTTTCGAGATAGTTTGTTGCATTGCCACACACACAGCTGCATGTTGTGGTTACGTGCCACAGATAATTAAATACCCGAACAGGAAGAAGTGCTACAATTTTAAGGTGATAAATTTCAAAAAACATTGATTGCATAGAATGTGAATATGGATTTGACAGGATTCAGCATTGTTAAAAATCACGTTCTTCACTAATTTGAAGGATTTATTTCAAAGACTAATTTGAAGCTACTTGAATGTTTGTGGAGAATACATTGAATGGATGGTTACTACGTATACAAATTCTTCACTAATTTGAAGAAAATGTTTCATCATCAAATCATATGAAATGTACCCATTATTAACTAAGTACTACGAATGAATGGGTGAAAACAAGAAATTGAAACTTTAAAAAATTTCGCCCAGCCTTTGAACTTCATATTGTTGTGCACAATTAAAAGGAACCAGAATGCCGCGTTATAGGCTATTTTAAGATTCGTTGTCAATTATGCTACCTATGACAGATTCGATGGAAAAGAAGCGAAGCTAAACAGCACAGCAGGTGAGTTTATGTGTGAGGCAATCGAGATGCATGGAAATACAAATCCTATCCAAAGCTGAGGCGAATGGGTGAATATTTAAAAGCTGGCGAAGCATGCTGCTTGGATCCGGAAAATAATTTGGCAATATATGTCAATTTTTTCGTAGAATGTCACGAATGAAATGTCAAATATGAACAAAAAAAATCACTCCTTATACAATGTTGGTCTCTCACCGTACTTACCAATTTCTAGCATAAGTTGTTAATTTATAATATAATGTAAATGGAATACCTTGAAGAAGAAAAAACAATTTCATTCTGCTTCAGCTGTGCGTATGGCACTTTGTACAAAAAATAAACTTCCGTGAACATTTCTGAAACAAATAGCCTTTGATATTATTATGCAGATATTGAATGAAGTTCCAGCAGCTTAACAGAATTTCATGCTGATTTGCTATTTAGGATCATTTTCAAAGGTAGTAAAAAGAAGCATTCATGCTAATTTGCATGGCAATTTTTTTAAAACTGAGAGCGTAGTTTGCTTTACAGAAAACAGACAGTCGGACATGAGCAGAACCATTGTATTTTAGAGCTNAATAGTAAAAAGAAGCATTCATGCTAATTTGTATGCAAATTTTTTGAAAACTGAGAGCGTGTAGTTTGCTTTACAGCAAACAGACAGTGGGACATGAGCAGAACCATTGTATTTTAGAGCTGCTGTACGCATATGTTAAAGAATTACGCGATACCGCTTCTTCGAAATTTTTTTTCAATAATATTTTTCCAATACTTGAAATTATAACGAAATTTCAGAGAATTAAATTTACAGTCCTAAAAAATGCTCTCAATTTGCATGCCAGCTCTCTTAATCGCGCAGTCACAGTTTATAACATTATATAGCTTCTATTTAAATAAGTAATTACTTATTTTTTGTATTTTTAATTATTAACCGTTAAAAATAAACGCAGTAATCAAATGAAAATATTTGTACTTTCCTAGTCGCCCTGTGTCTGTTATCGCAGCGCCGATAGTGCCGTGCATGCATGCCATAATTTAACAATAACAAATAGCTGAAAGCAAAACACAGGAAAACAAATCTATACATAAACTACACTACCAGCTGTTTTTTGTTTTCATTCAGTTCATACGAAATTCACAAAAATTTCAACAGTTTTAAAATTCACTTTTAATCGATAAGAATTTGGAAAAAACTGTTCATTCAAAGTGTTTTCCATTCAAAAGAAAAGACATATTTCACTCAAGCACATTTCAAAAAAAAATTACTTAGATCTATTGAAGTATAATTTGATGAAAGCAACTTGTCGATAGTTTGTAGTTTTCACAAGTGCTATTATAATTTAAGAACAGAAAAATGGGTAACATCAGCTCTTTCGAGTCAGATGATAGCTCCAGCGATTTATCCATTGATCTGAATGTGAATTTAATAAATTCGGTTTGGCTGCGACAGTTTAATAACATACATGTCATGGTACGCGATCACAACTCGTCAGAGCAACAAATGCCAGCAATACGCAAAAAGCCAGATTTGCGTGCATTTCGTGTGAGTTTACTAAGTGATTGACCAAAAAAAAGTTGAAAATTTGCTTAATTCATACTTTGTGTTTCCAACAGCACACAAGTATGTATAAGGAAATAAAAGCGTTGTGTGGACTGCCACCGAATTCAAATCGACCTAGCGATAAGTGGTCATTGGTGCGTGCTATGCAGCGTCGTGAAAATGGCATTGCTGGCTATCCGTCGGGAGCATTTACGCCTAACCAGCACAGACGCATTATAAATCATTTTGTGCCCAATCATAAAGAGAAACGCCTAATGTCATTAGAGGACAAGATTTATGTCTGTAAGCTGAACAAAGATGGCAGCCGACTTATTACAGCTTGCAAGGGTTCGTATTGCCTTCAATGTGACTGTAAATAATGTTGCTAAATGTCCACAAATATTGGCAGATTCCGTAATACGTGTTTATGATGCAACGAAAGGCACCTATCATCTAATTAACCGTATGACAGCAATGTCATGCAATCATAGCATATTGGATGTTGACTTTTCACCTTGTGGCAAATACTTTGCCTATTGTGCGTGGGCCGAACACAGTGAGTAACAATCATGCTTGTCACAATCAAGTTTAAGTGCGACTATTGCCAATTTAACAGTATATCTGGGCCAAATTGATGGCAGTATTGAGGACGTGCAGTGGCTTGCGTGCAGTCCGAACAATACATTTCATCCTGGTGCAGCGTGCATATTCTCGGTACGTTTTTCGCCTTGTGGCAACGATATTATTGCTGGCAGTAACGATTCCACGGTTTATGTCAATGACCGCACAAGAAACACAACAACACATTGCATACGAATCAATGCTGATGATGAATTGGATATCAATGCTGTGAGCTATGTGTCGGACATGGATCCGAATCTAATTGTTAGTGGTTGTGATAAAGGCATAATCAAATTGTGGGACTTGCGCTGCTGCCGAAATAATAGTCGCAATACAATGGCCGTGAGTAGTAGTAGAGCGCGTCAGGCACCGAACACGCATGTTGGCGTGTTCTGTGGCCACTTTGACAGCATAACATACATTGACCCACGCAACGATGGCCGCTACATATTATCAAATTCCAAAGACCAGAGCATTAAAATCTGGGATATGCGTTTAATGACGCCATCGGACAAGGTTGAAAAATCCTTGCCCGTACACTATTGGAACTATCAGTGGAGTAAAGTACCAAGAGACTGTTAGTCATTGCAAGCCTGCGCTATTACCATTTTTAATCTCAAGTTTTTTTTTCCAAAATTTTTTCAGATTACAATCCCAGTTCTAATTTAGAGGGAGATGTTAGTGTGATGACCTATCGCGGGCATCGCGTCACGCAGAGTCTGCTGCGTGCGAAGTTCTCACCGCTAGAGCAAACTGGACAGCGCTACATTTATACGGGCTGCAGTACTGGTAGAATAATAAGTAAGTCCACTCGCTGTATTTCAAGCACTTACAACAATGCAATATCATGCTGTATTGTAGTTTATGATGTGCTCACCGGACAAATCAAAGAGGCTATTGAAGGGCATAAACATATCGTCCGCGATCTCTCATGGCATCCTCATCGTTCTGAGATCATCTCCAGTTCGGTAAGTAGCAGACGTACATTTTGTAAAAAATTACCTTACACTTCTACTTGACAGTGGGACTCGCACGTGAACCTTATAAGCTACAAATACAAACCCGTGCCTAGACGTTATGAAAACAAGCGTTTCGCGCCCGTAAGACGGTCGAGACGTATAGCCAAACGCGAGGGACAGCTTGATGAAATCGAAGACCACGAGGTATGAGCACTCGGCTTCGCGAAACTACTAATCTTTATAAAAATTTGGGCATACGATCTTTTCAGTTGAATTCCTTCTGAACGCGCACAGCAATACTCACTTAAAGCATCATCAATAATATGAGACAAACTTATAATCATGTTCACCCCAAAACAATGGAAATAAATATAATTAAGTTTAAATTTATAACTGTGCCTTATTCCTCTCACAGTTTCAATTCTATGCAAACAGTAGCGGTATCTAATTGGTAGTACCACTGAGAAAAACATGCAACAAGACGGTAGCGTTCATTTTAAAGCTGTTCAGCAGTGCAAAGTTCTCAGCATTATTGTACCAAGGCTGACCAAAGGATCAATTCAAGCACTAGGCCACCACATCTGCGTCCGCCCTGCTATCTCAATCTCAATCCAGCTGCTGACTGAACAAGAGTTTACCAAAACTACTGCGTTGAAGCTATGGTGAAAATCGAGTCTCACCGTTTGAACAGAAAATAAAAATCAGCCAAAGATGTCACAGAGAGGTGATTGTTTGTTCAGCATAAATCGGCTTCATCTGCGAGTGAAATTTTGGAAACGTTAGCATTCAGGTAGAGTTCGTGTAAATGTTTCAAAGCTGCAACAAACATACACATGTGTTGAAAGCAGAAATGAGGAGATAAAAGAGTCGGTGCACCTGGCATAAAAAACTGAAACCGAACTAAACAACATTTCAATTTGCATCGCTCAAGCTAGCTCCAATTAATAAGGTAAATCTTGCGTGCAGTATTAGCAAATTGTCCTCTAGTACCAAAACTCCAACCATTGGGCTCGTTGAATAAATGTGTTAAATGCTGATGGGTTTACTAGCCTTGCTGCTTGGAGCAATTACTCCTGACGTTTCGTTTTCTTGCTACTGCTGTCTCCTGCTCTTTTTTTTTACAATCACTATTTTCTTAACTGATTTAACCGTTAAAAATTGGTTATCTGTTTTTGAATATAATTTAATAAGAAATGAAAAGTAAAATCAACAGATTGAGGGACGGACCGGCAAAAGCTAGTGACGTTGCATGTAAGGCAGGTGATTCATCAAGACAATGAAACTCAAGATTCANCAACAGATTGAGGGACGGACCGGCAAAAGCCAGTGACGTTGCATGTAAGGCAGATGATTCATCAAGACAATGAAACTCAAGATTCAATGGGGATTTCAACGGAACAGAGAAATCGATAAATCGCTTACACTGCTGTTCGAAAGAGACAACAATGGTCTGAGTAATTGCGTGTTGTAGTGTTGCACTTGTTAATAATTTCATTGAATGGCAGCAAATCTTTTGCTTAAGAGTTTAGTGAAATTTATTTAAAAATATTTACAACATATGCGTATGTAAATGATAAAATATTTATGCGTGCAAAACAATGATGACATTGCATTTAAGATGTTTGTGCTCGAAAAATGGTGGAAATGCTAGAGACCGCTGAAGACATTTCGCCTGCGACGTTTTGACTTAAATTTCTTTTCTCCCGATGTTTTGCTTTTGTCGTGAGTTTCATTACGCTCTTCAGTGTTTGAATTTTTTTCTTTTTGTTGTTGCTGTTTCAGATTACTTTCATTTTCAACTATTTTCTTATCGGTTTTATTAATTTTATTAGTTTGCTCATCTGTAAACTGCAAGTTATTTTCGGTTGCTTTTAGTGTGGTCGTCTCCTGCTCTCCCTGATTTGATTGTTCTCGCATTTTAAGCTCTTTTTCACGCAAAAGTTTCCTATTTTTCTTCTCTTTCAAATATCTATAGTTTAAAACGTATTTGTTGGCTTTTGTTGCCTGCCGCGCCAGTACTTCCTCATATTCCTTTTTATATACAACAAATATTTTTATGTTTTCGTTTAGACCGTATCCGAGAATTTCAGGCAATGAAGCACCATTGAGCGCATCCAGATTTAACATACGAAAGGTAGCTGCACAAATTTGATTAATTGGAAAAACATTAAATGATTCAATAACATTTTTTAATTCTTCTTTTGTTTCTGGCAGAGTATCAATCGGAGTTTCACTTACATCATCCAAGTGATTCTCATAGGTGTCCGCAGTTTTTAAATCCTCGTACTCATCTAGCTCCCACTTGTTTTTAAGTTTTTTCTTTGCATTCTTCACTTCTGTACTGTCATCTGTAGACACATCAACGACATCCTCCTGCAGCTGCTTTGAACTTGATTTTTTCTTGTTTTTTGTGCTTGGTTTCTCATTTGAGTCGCCATTTTCCCCAAATTCTGCTTGATTATCCAGCATGCTCTCATGCACTTTACTCTTTTTCTTTTTTTTGCTTGCTGTTTGTAGTGGTAGGTCCATTTGCTTCTTTGACTTTGATTTTTTCTGCATTTTGATACAATCAGTCCCTGTTTCATCGTCTATAATTTGTATATCCCCGGTGCTAGACGTTTTCTGTGCTGCTTCTTGTGTCAATTCTGTCAAGTCATTTGTTTGCCGGTCTGACTTCGATTTTTTCTTGCTTTTGCCCTTATTATTCAGCATATCGCCAGATTCACTAGCAATTTCATTTAAATCCTGCTTTACATTTGTTGTTTCCTTTTCGAATTTGTTTTTTTTATTTAACTTCGTGGCTGTTGCAATAATTTCGCACTGATCATTTGGCTCTTCCATGTCATGATTCGGCGGATCCCTTATTTTTGATGTTTTCTTCTTTTTCACACATTCTGCTGACATTGAATGCTCTTTGGCATCTACTGGCTCTTCAGTTGACTTCAAACGTTCGGTCGTCAAATCCACAACATCTTCTGCTCCACTTCTGGCATATTCAGGAACTTCTTCATGGGTTTTCTTTTGTTTTTTCTTTTTGGGTTCTGCTTCAACTCTATCCAATATCTCCTTTTCATCGTCAACAGCAATAATATCGAGTTTTTGTGCCCGCTTTTTCTTCTTCTTTTTAATGTGGCTATTTGTCTCACATAAATCAGACACAGCTTCGATAGTCTTCTTTACTATTGCCTCATTTGATCGTTCCCTCTTCTTTTTCTTCTTTTTTTCTACACGCTCTTCTCTTGCTTCGGCGTTTATGTTCATTTCTTCACTATTTTCGTTTTTACACACGTCTTCCTGCTTTCGCTCGACCTGTTTAGAATTGTCGTCTTCCGTAAGATCAATACACTCCTTCATTTCAGCCTCATTGCATACGTCGGCAGCAAGGTGTTTATTTTTCATTGCGCCCATTTTCTGTTTAAAGTAGTCCGCAATCGTTACTCCCGTCTCTATTGTAGTTACGACAGCGCATTTGTTTTCTACTATCGTTTTGGTATTCGGTTTATCATCTTTATTTACTGATTTTTCTGAGCAATCATTCATTTCAACTTTTGGTATTACAAATTCGGCATCATCAGTGACCTTCTTTCCAAAAATATTTGCTAAATCCTTCTCACTGTAACGTGTTAAGTCTTTGCCACGTGTAAACTTTTTATAATGGACGCGTACTCTGCTTTTCATAGATTTTTCCTCCAACGATTCACCACTAATTTCCTGTTTGAATTTGATTTTCTTTAACTTTGGCTGGTCGTCTGTGTAACCAAATCCTTTTGTAGTTGCCGCTTCATCAGCAGAATTTTCACATGCATTTCCATTAACATGTTCACTTGCTATTTCACCATTTAGTTTTTGCAGCAAACCTTGAAATTCGTCCTCATGTTGTGTCCATTGATCGTCACGATTGTCATAGCCAAGCCCATCGGCACTGTTCTTGAACCGCACACGCACAAACTCTTTGGTGCCGTCCTCGTTAGCACCCAAACCTTTACCTTTGCTCCAGCCCATTTTCGCCAGCATCTTTGAGCCAAATCTGGTCTCATCTAAAACAATAAATAACAGTTCAGCATAACTGTGCGAAATCGGTACACGTTCCATACAAACCTTCATAGAGCGGCTTGCCTTTTGGTGTCAAGGTGTAATGCTTTCGGCGCCGTGGTTCTGCTAACATTGCCATGATACTATAAATGGAATGCTTTTACTTTTTACTGTGTACTATGACCAGCGACGCTCAATAATGATGTTTTTGCAATTAAAAATTTTGCAATTATTGCGCAGAGCGTAGTTTACATCAAGCACCACCAAGCACGTGTAGACTAAAACACATGTTCAGTGAGTGCTTTCGCTGTAGCCAAATGCGGCGGAGCAGCTGATTTTTCGTTACTCAAAGACAATATGCTGTGATGCTATAGAAAATATTTTAATCTTTATAATTAAATTCAGCTATTTGTATGACATTTATATTTAGTTGTTTCCAGGATGAATCTTAAAAAATTTGTTAGCTGTGCGTACTGCACCTACTTTAACAAATTGCCGCAGTGTGCGCACTCATAGTTCCTTGACTGAACGTACTTTGATGTTTTAGATGCAACAGCTATACAGTTGAACAGCTGTGAAATTGCATTTTCATTGTGTTGCATATTTTCCATTTTAAGTTTTAATTAAATGCTATTTTTAATTATTCTACTTAAGAAAATCACGTTTTAATAATAATGGATGAAATCCAAAAAAAAGTTGAGGATATAGTGGCGCAAGCTCCCAATTGGAGTTTCGAATATGATATGTCCTTGTTGGAATTAATGAAAATGATATCCCAAGTAAGCGCTCTTATTTTTAAAATAAATATTGTAATTTTAATTCAAATTATTGGTACTGCCAGAACATGCAGCAGCATGCATCCAAGACCAGCGAATCGCTGCAGACGTTGATAACCAATGTGGAACGCACCAACATAGGTCTTGATAATACAGCAAATAGCTTAACAGCACTGCAATTTGGGCAACAGTTTGTCGAAAGTCGTTGCCAGGACGATGACGAAAATATTGTAAAGCAAGCTGAAAAGCCTACAGAAGTGTGTTTGTATAAAATTTCAATCAGCAAATGCTTTCCGGCTATACTTTGTTCATTTTAGGAACCAGCGCCTATTGTTGATTCCGAAGAGCTTTTGAAATCATTTCTCAACAATAATTTGGCTATGTTGCAGAATTGCCATGACAAATATTCTATTGACATACAAGACTCCGATGATGAAGACGAAGTGACTACAAAAACGTATGCTAATTATATTTCGAAATTTGTTCATTTTTTAATATGTGTTTTCTGCTAGCTTCATGTTTCAAGCAAGAAATCCATATAATGATCGCATATTACCACACATCTACAATAGCAATTTGTGGAAAGAAAGTTGGCATGTGGGCTTAGCTGAAGATACGGCTAACGATTTTTCAGGCGATGACTTATCGCTGGCATACTCTGAGTCCAGTTCTTCTTCAATATCAGCACCGGCTGATAATGAATCATTCGAAAGTAATACCGGGCAATTATCAGCATGGACTTCAAGTGCATCGTTACAACAAACACAGCCATTATACCAAAAAGTTACCAATCCAATTCATTCCAAAACTGCAAAAATCAACACTAACGCTGCAGGCAGCGATACAAGTACTAGCACTGACATAGTGCCAACGATTCAAAAGAGTATTGAACAACAGCCGAAGAAGGAACAAATGCCTAAACATGAGTATGACTTATTTGCTGCCTTACGCACAACTCCGCCACCAATGCCAACGCCGACACCCTCAGCCACGCCGACACCAACACACAGCAGTTTCTCACAGAAGCAAAGCGTTTCGCTGAGTTCGAGTGTCAGCAGTAGTAATCTGCCCAATACAACGAGTTCCAATGCACCAGATATTCACAATTCAAACACAGTACTTGAAGTAGAAAAAAACAACGAACCGGTAGCTGCACAACCATCGATACGACGTAAACCGGTGAATCTATTCGATGACGATGAGTTTAATAATTTTATGTCCGAATTGGCAGGCAAAACACAAGAAA